>JAMQGT020007391.1:0-82612 GCA_024447675.2 Pterophyllum scalare | reverse complement strand
CATACTGTCTACATCATGATTTACAAGTATTGCTGTAATACAATTACAAATGCAGTGCAACTGCAGTCATACCACAAAGGAGTAGAGTTGTGACGAGCGAGCCCTGAGTTCTGGCTTGCACTCTCCGACACAGAGCTGTACTGGACCAGGTCTATTGTCTGCATGGGCCATATCCATCTCACATACAATCCTGCAAAAGACAAAAAAATTTTCTTCAGTTAAAATTATTTCAGGTACAAAAATGAGAGCTAAACTCCAAACTCCCAAATTCCCCCACTCCAAATACTAGGCGCTGCAATTCTAGCTTTCTTGAAAGTAACTTCAAACTTAAAAGTTGTCTTCATGATTGAATGTTTAAATTAGCAAAGTTGTGGAAAAGAATAATCAAAACTCTTCTCTGCTTGATATTGATATATCTTCTGCTCTAATTACAATTTTCTTTTGTTGTCTCACGTATTTCATTACAGGACGCAGCCAGACATCGATGACAATCTTTAAATGAGACCATGGCTCCTCCTCCCTTGGCACTCAAACACGCTGCACCTGAAGGTAGTAAATTTCCCACTAACAGCTAGGCCCCCGACAGTGATGGTGCTGTGCCAGTGCAGCGAGCCTAATGTAAATCATGCAGCAAGATCAATACCGTTCCATCATATCATGTGATCCGGTATCTCCCAGCACTGCAGGTGACTAGATCGAATGACATAATAAAATGAGAACATCTATTGATCACTGGTACCAGGGAGTGATAAAGTACAAGAAGCAATCACAGTGTGGAAAGAGAGATGGAATAGCGTGGGGAAGCAGATGGCAGGGGCAGGTAGGAGTGGAGCTGATGAAGCAGAGCAGATGTATTGTTTCTCCAGCACTGATCATCAGAATTACAACAAATGGCTTTGGGAGCTCCGTTGGATGTGGAAGAGTGTAGCTAAAGTAGGATTTACTTGCTGACAAACCAATATTATCCTCCTACTGCACCTCACAGAAACAGAGACTTCACTTGCTGCCCTACCTAAAAGCCTACTATACCGGTCATTTGAAAACTTGCAGATTTATGGAAATAGATTAGGCTATTTAAAACTTATTAATTTGGATCTTCTCTGTGGACTTTGCAGATAAGTCTTGCTAAAAACAAAACAAAACAAAAATCAACGGATACTTTTAAAATTAATTCTTACAAATAAGAAATTTCAATTTGTTTTCATTTGGAAACTACAAAAATGCTGCAGAATAGTATCAGCCCTGAGAAAAATGTACCTTCTGACTACTGAAAAAATACAAAGTTCTGACTTTTTCTTCAAAGCAAAAGTAGCTTTCACACATACCTCTGAAGTAGTAACATAAAAGACACATAAATATGTATGTTTTTTTTGTCCTGTCCAGTCCATCATAGGATGGCTGATGACTGAATTAGGACTCAAAAACAAACACCAAGAGTCAGCTAAGGACATATGCATAATGCACCTAGAGCCAAAACATAACCCAAAGGTGCTGAATAAAAGTCCCATTCAGTATATCATCTGGATGACTTCAACGCCTTCAAAGTTAGACTGAAGAGGTGATAGGTTAGTTCTTTAATTTTGCTCAGTCAATTTTTTTCTCCTTTACCCGCCATATAAATGAATTCCCTAGCTTGTCCCCAATCGCATTAAAGTGCTGTCAGATCAGTGTGCTGCACACAAAGTGTCCCCTACAGCCAAGTGGATTTTAATTACAGCTGCTCAATGCAGGGCAAGGAGCCACAGACATCATTGATGTCATGCAAGCTGTTATATCTTTATTACTTTACCAATACTGATGGGTATCCCAACAAATGGTATGCTAGTGGCAACTGTGCATATGTGACTGTGACTTGTGTATTTTTAACACCATGCGGGAGTGAAACTATGTGACTTATAGCAATGGTGCGGTGCTTAGCTGTTCTCTTACTGAGGGCAGAAGTAGGCCAAGAAAAGAATTAAGGTTAAAGGCTCCTCTGAGAACCATGACAGCAATAACCCGCATGTGTGAATGGGTGTTGGGGTGTGGGTTCATTCACATGTGGGTTTATGCCTGTCATCTCTGTTTCAGTGAACTGCTATACATTTCAAACTTAACACCATTTTCTTACTGACTTAAAGTCAGTAGAGAGAATTTTCACTCCAACTGAAAGAAAAGCCAATTATTTCTGAGCACCTGTCTCACCTAAAGAAAACTATAAGCATTACAATAATATGTCTTGGGAGCTGTGGCGGATGCAGGGGTCCAGTAATGAGGTTACAATAGCTATGCTGTACTGTGTATTAATACATTTTTTCTAGTATTCTATCGATTTTGCATGGTACAATTAACTCACCTGTAATTTCTGCATAATGTGTATTTTTATATGCCTTCTGCATAACAGCCTTAAAAATTATCATAGGACTGTTATTTTTAAAATAAAGTATCGCATTTCCTCCAACAATGAAGTTCAGTACCCAAAGGCAATTCAACCTAACCCCAATCTAAATATGTAAATATTTTTAGGGTAAATTAAGGCACCATCTATATATACATATATCCTGCGTAGGGCTAACATAACCTTGGAAGATTAAACAATCATAAAGCACCAGGTCTTTAAGTTTACACACGTTTGTGTGTCTAGCCAAGGGGGTGGCGGGCAAGTTGTGAAGCATGGGCCACGTTTCATTAGTTCAGGGTGAACGGGACAGACTTTACCATGATGTACACACAGCATGGGACAATTACGGAGGTAAACACAAGTAAACACACACAGCTGTTATGGGATTGCTGCTGACTAGATGAGCTACACAGAACTGGGCTAGTGTGCTGCAGGGGGAAAACAGCAATGTCAGGACCAGACTGTTTGGACCTGCTCCAGTCTTCATTAGAGTGGAGATTATGCAATCCACATATATAGTTTAGAGTTTATTAGCTGTTACACCACATAAATAATGTATCAAAACCCAAGGCTAGATGCATGATATTATGAGAGTTAATAACTGATTTAATGCATGATTATGCATTGTTCAATATTAAATACATGAAAAATATAAAATATTTTATCATATAAATAAATTACGATTAATACCTGAAGTAACTGCATAAATATTAAAAACTTCACTGATTCTTACAGACTTTATAAAAAAAAATTCATTATAGAGATTTACAGAAACAGCAAACAGATAGGTAGTTGATTTAGAATCGTTTGCTGCTGGCAGAAAGGTGAAAGGGCATGTGGTCACACCACATCTAACAAGTCCTATAAATAACTGTTATTAGTGAAAAATTAAATATATACATTATATACTATACATGCATACTTGCATGTAGCTCATATGTCTGGACTGCTGTCAACTACTAATTGGGATTATTGGCTGATTAAAGAGCAATTGTGCTTTCAATTAACTTAAAAGAACAATGATGTTTCCAAAAGAATTTAGAAAAATCTGTAATTAAATGTTATGTCATTTTCTATCAATAATAAACAACAGCAATATTTGTAAAATTAAAATTCAAGTACTTATCTAATTTTTATGACTTACTGTTCAGCAATGATGTAGCCATCCTCTACAGGGGTGCACCTCACCCCTGCCACGTCCACATTGCCGACCATATCTGAGAAAGCCAGACCGAGGTTTGTGCCATGGATGGTCACTCGCGTGCCTCCTTCTGGGGGTCCAGCCACTGGCGTCACCTATAAAGTCAGCAAGAAACTTGACATCAAATGATATTTTTGTCTTCAGGGATGTGGTGGATTTATAGAAACATAAAATGAGTACAGGTTTCCGTAGGTGCTCAAGGGTAAATATGCTCTTTTGGTCCAGGTGGCTGTAAAAGCAATTAAGTGCAGTCTCCAGCCCTATATCCACAAAATGTCAGAACATGCCATGAGTCACTGTGCCAAGAGCAAGTTCTAATCACAATAGAGGCTAATGACACTTGTTTTTCAGCTCTTCCTGTTTAAATCTGGCATTATCCCCCCCCCACACACACACACACACACACAGACACACACACACAAAATCACCAGTGGATATAATCTTGTGCAATAGTAAATCTAAAAAAAAGCAACTTCAGGATAAAGAAGAAAAGGTTTTTTTTAACACTCAGCATAGCTGCCTACTCAGAATCTACCCCGGTTAACACGGATGTTAATTCTAACAAGGGGGGATACTAATGATTAGCGCAGACCACCTACTCGTAAAATGCAATATGGCTGCCCAGCATGACCTTGGCACAGGGTGGCACAGTGCCTTCTGTGCTGCAGAGTCCTGTTGCGGCACCAACCTGGTCATCATGCAGTCATTTAAACAAGAGACGAGAAGACGAGGAGGAAAAAATACAGAAGTGAGGGGGGGGCAAAAAAAAAAGAGAGTAGGAATACAAAAAAATAAAAAACCAGAGGGACCCCAAAAAAGAGGAGGGCAGTAGAGAGGGTAGACTGTCACTTTGCTGTGTGGGGCTGCTATGTAAACAATCAATATGCTATTACTGGCCATGCAAGCAGAAGGGAAAAAACAAGAGTCAGTTGTACCCGCTCATTGAACTGCAACCCTTTAAGACTCGCTGTACACTCTCTCCCTACCCCCAACACCCACTAGGGCATTGCGGCTTCCCTGTGGGATGCTGGCATTGTAATCTAGATTCAGTGGACATTAATTGCTCTGGATGTAAAGTAAGTGTGTCACTGCAACGCCTGAGGGGTCTGAATACATGAATCTTTTAGCACTGCTTGGGCATGCAGGGTATAGAAGGGGGGAACATAATGGCTAAATATATCCATGTCAGGCAATGGCAGCAGCTATTCGAGTAGACTTAGTGACGGTTACATAAGCAATGTAAGGGCCTGTGAGAGAATAAGGGAGGCAAAAGGAAAGCGAGGAAGGAACGGCATAAAGAGAAAGGGACCGTAAGAAAGAAGAGAGAAAATGGGATGAGCAGCAGGGGAAAAGTGGTGGCAGGTGAGGCGGACATGGTGACAGGACAGCAGTGCTGTATCACAGATGGGCATGCTAAAAGCTTGGGAAACCTCCTCCTTCTATCTTTGAGACTGAAATGGAACCCTTCCCATTGTGGACCAAGGACATGAAGACAGTCTAATTCATGCAGAAAACCCATTTGGCTAAATTCTCCACTAGCAGACAGAGCCTTGATTCATCTAGATCAGGGAAAAACTACCACTCCAAAGATGCGTGGCACCAATGTTTACAGCCTGTGAGACATAAGAGAAGTTCTGCTCTTTGTGTCTGCATTTCTAGGAACTAAATCTATAAAGAATTATTTTTGCACAGAAAACTGTGGTTTGATTGCCAATTAGCTCAAATCTAATGGCCTTTACAGACAGCTGGAAAGTAGTCCGAGTCATATACTATCATTTGGTAGTAAGTGTGTGCTTATATTTTACTGCAGCATTACCTTATTTGCATATCTCTTCTTTCTCCTTCTGTCCATCATCTCATCTCCCCAGGCTATGTGACACATCTTCCTCTTTCTCCAGTTTGCTTGTTTGTTTAACCAAACAGTATTTCAGAAGGGGAAGCCTCACTGGTCATGCATGGACACCCTTCTGCCCCAACTCCCCGCTTTTCCACCCAGTGCTGCCATGCCATGCTCCCTATGTAATCCTTTTAGCAGCAGTGCTGCTGTCCGCCTGCCATTGTCACACTGTCAATAGAGGGTAATTCCCAGCAAACAGGCAGTCAGCTTGCAAGCCACTCTAGCTGCTCCTACTCATGCACTCTTTCTAGAATAATGTATGTCTCTCTAGCTAAGGGGATCGAAGCAGTGGCTGCTTACTGTACCACAATTTCCTTTGACAAAAATTTGCCCCACAAAAAAATATATGAGAATAACACTAGATTGATTGAAAAGGAATTGGATGGCTATTCTAATGTGCAAGAAAACTTCCAGAAAAATGTTGGCTTTTTTGAGGGGGGAGCTGTGGAGACAGAGAGAAATGGTCTTCAATGTGGATAACCTGGGGCTGTCTGTCAGCGTGGTGCTGACATATTCAGCTGAAGTAATGGCGGGGAAAGATGTGCTGATACAGCCAATGCTTAACTCAATACATACAGCAGAGTGCAATACACGAAGCCAGCTGCCTTCAGGCTATGCAAGCCAAGCATGTCACTATAACGACGGCGGCTGACCGAGCCCAGTGGAATTCAGCAATAATAATATTTAATCACCTCATCTACCATTAAAATATACAACATGAAAAATTCTACTCCATAGTCTTTATTATCAACTTTCAATATAGCCTGGGCATATAGTACAAGATTTTTTAATGCCCTTGAAGATCCAAAAGATTCCAACAGTACACAGCGGGAGATTCCCATTCTTCCTGAAGCTGTATATTTGGCTTTTGAAATGAAATCACCCTTGATATAATTTAGAAGCTTGCAGATAATCTCTTTGCCTTAGTACTCAGACTATTTCTTAGCTCAGACAAATTCTAGCATGCCACATTTAATTGTGAGTAGCTTTTAACGGGCTTGATAAAAACCTCACGGATCACTTGTTCCAGAACAAACTGCATCCTAAATACTTTATAAAGTCTTAAATGTCTTGTAATCAGCTAAGAGATTTGGGTTACAATGAAAATGAACTGTAAAGAGTAAGAAAGGTCAGCATCCATAGAGTATAGAAGCACTCTCAGGGTTGCAGCAGTGAGGAGAGTTCAGTTGTAGTCTGATACCAACTGACAGGCCTAGTATCCCCGTGGAGTTCAAAATATCAACAAAAAGCATGCGTATGCTTGCATGTTTGAGGAAGAGAGAGAAAAAAGGAATCCTATATTTTTCTTTCCTAAGGCTAGAATGAGATGTTTATATTTACTGTCACTAGAGGCAGGGGAGCTTCTTTGCTATACCGTTAACTCATCCAGAAGCCACGGCCGAAGCCTATTGAGGAAACGCCTTTCATATGCCCATCTAACTCCCAGCTTCATTTGATGTTGTTCCCTCTGCTGTTAGCAGGGGCTTACATCTCTTCAATATTAATGGCCCATGGTGGGAGGCACCATGGCACTTAATAGAAACATTAATTATTCAAAAGGCCTATCTTGTGGAAGGCACATCTACTAATGTGTTAGTATGTATACAAATCAGCCCTTGATGGGGGCTTTAGTGCATACAATCAAAACCAAATTTATTAATAAATTCAGCCCAACAGGGGGATGTCTGCTTCTTAAAGAAACTGTAATCACTGAGAGGCGAGGTGGGGGTGGGGAGGTGGGTAGGACGAAGCACAAATGAACGCTGGCTCCACTGCCAGTGATGAGTAGAAAGTGGGTGTGTCTGTCTGAAGTACATGCTCATGCAGAGTTGATGTTGCCACCTGCAGCCATAAAGAGATCTGAGTTTAGATTGGCCTCAGGAGCCCCCACACCCAAACTTTCTCCTAATCCCCAGCTCCTTTGTTCTTCCCACCTTTTCATGACTTGAGTCTCTCTCCTCTTTTGCTGTCTTACTTGAATCACTTCACCTCACTTGAACCATTCATACATTCACAAGGTTAGTTTTTTTTTCCTTCAACTTGAAGGAAATACTGACCCTGCAGCTCTGCCTCTGTAATATACTCACTGGTTTTTGTTTGAAGCGCTATTGAATATCAAAATAATAATTACGCCAATAATTTCCTTAAGGCTTTTTCTTTTAACTTATGTCCATTTCAAAAATGGTTTGTGATTTTCTGTAGTTTTGTCACTTAAACACTGCACGGATCTCTGGCTTGCACACAGAGTAGAATGCTAACACCTCCAGGACAGAATACAGGAGCTTGCGGAGATTAGGTGTCGTTTTCTCTCTTTGCTCCTGATATATAAAGGATTTCAAAATTATTTTATACCTTAAGTGCCTCTCTGAGCCCTCACTTCCCACAAAGAGTTATATAAAGATGATATTTATGAGTAATTTAGCTCTCTGAAAATGTCTTGAGGTGATATGCCAGCTCAACCAGGCAAATTATAATCAATACACCACTGGACAACTGATGGACACAATGTGGATACGGTAATGGAAGTTGCTTAATGTTAAACTTACGTTTGGTTTCATGCTTTATGTAATGCTTCGTGTGTGCTCTTCACTACTGTAAGTGCCACTGCGTGATTATGAACATCGTCACAGAGTGTCAAACTCAAGCATAATAGACCTAATTTAGCCAGACGAGTCAGAAAGTGTCTAAGACATAAATGGATGGGAAGAGAATGAAAAAAATAAGAAGGATGGACTTTTTCATTAGCTTGTCTATTTTTCATGATTATCTGCATGTAGTATACCAAATCAATTACCCAAGTTGTTATCTTCAGTTTTTAATTGGCTAGAGTTACATGAGAGTATGTGGTGGAGCAAAAAGAAGCTAAATTAATAAATGTGGAGGCAGATAGGTCTGGTGGGTTAGCCACAATGCACTGCTGTATTACCAAGCTAATTAAATAGTATGTCCCTCCTGGCCTGACTCCTCTGTGACAGCAGACCAACAGTGGGAGCTCTGAGTAAGCAAAGGTCTGCTTGTGGAAAACAAATAAGCACTTCCAGGTCACGACCCTAATCTTGCTGATGTGGAGGATATCCAGCTATTGGGTTCCAGCTATGTCTGCGAAGACTCACAATGAGCAGGAAAACAAAAAGAAGCACTACTCATTCACTTGCTTATGGGTACAAAGACAATAAAAGGAACTATGATTACTTGCTTGTGAAGTTCCCTTTTTAGCAGTTGTTGGTGCCAAAGTAACTTTCAAAGGGATGAATAACCTTGTGTGAAGAGAAAAGACATTAAAATCTATGAGCAGGCATCTGTGCCTACTGCACAAAGAGAAAGCAGATGTCAAAAAGACAGCCCTTTAAAACTGAAAATCTCAAGCTCTGCCTGTGTGTGTGTGTGTGTGTGTGTGTGTGTGTGTGTGTGTGTGTGTGTGTGTGTGTGTGTCCTTGCCCTTGGATAAGTCCTGAAGATGAAAAGAACTCTCATATGAATAAGCATCTGTGAGCATAACACATATAGTTGCACAGGTATATAAACAGTGACACATATAATTTTTGCTTTTAAGCAAATCCGCATGTAATAAGACAAAAAGGAAAGAAAAGGCAAGATAAAAGGCAGACAGAAAGACAACAAACACTTAAGAATGTGCAGGCATTAGGTGGGCCATGCACAGTGGGGAGTCTGCTGAAGGTTTATTCTCATTCTTTCTGGGTCTACACAAAAGTAGAGTGGAGTAGAATACTTGCACTCATGCAACGCTTCTATCTTGCACAAAGTAAAGATTTAAATTTATCAAGAGTCCTATCCATCTCTCAAGATTATGCTTTTATCAGATCAACTTAAATGTAAAAAACCAAAACAAAAAAATCCCAGTGGGCCAGAATCAAGTGTATTCTGGGTTTACTGCATTTTAGTGGTCATGATGTCCTTTGGAGAATACAAAGCAGCATTTTAACCATGGAACGTTAACTGCCACGGGCACAAATGGCCATGTCTTATTAAGCCGTTTTAAGCTGTCTGAGCTGTTAACTTTGAATTTTAAGCACATTTCTACAGTCACAACTGAAAGCCTCATCGTCCTCTCTGAAAGAACCGTGACAAGATGCAAGACACACCTTGCAACGGAAGCCAATAATTACATATCGATCAACCGCCAGATCTATGTGGGCAGGTAGGAAGGACAGAGGTTTATGGGAACTGACCTCAGTGATGCGTGGGTTGGTACACTTCACATTTTTGCTGGACAGGTTCAGCCAGCGGGTGGTGTAAGGGTTAATTGGGGGACAGTGGTGCTTCAGTGTACACCTTCCCTCGCTACTGCACCAGCCACACTGGAATTTCCTCTCTGCCTTTAGACACATGCCGCAGCTGTCCCGCTGGGCTGCACACTTGTACAAGTACACTGTGGGAAGAAAATGTAACATTTGTATTCAGAAAGAGATCACAAAAATGATAGCCTCCATCTTCATCCTATTTCTTAACAGCTGTTAACATCAGCATCTTCTGTTCTTACCTTGAATATTTTCTGGGTTGTCGATAATAAAGTTGCCATTCCACACCACCGAGAAATCCACAGGAAGCTCGCTGATTTTCATTCCTTCGTACAGATACTAGAGGCCACAGAGAGTGATGAAGAGTGAGAAAGAGATCGGGACAGAAGCAGAAAAAAAGACGAGAGGAGGATTTCAGTGGGAAGTCTGGGAATTCGAATCCCCAGGAACCCTTGTGGATGCAGTACTGTGTCCTTCCAATGTTGCCCCAGACTTACATCATTTCAATAATCTGAGAGCTGACAAAGTGAAAAACCACAAGATATGGGACAGCTGGGCAGGAGCTTGAGCCTCCCTCTGGCCTTTATTGATGCTGTGCTTAACTGCCTCCCATGCGCTTAACTCTAGCCTGACTTTCATTGCCCAAGTGTGTGTGTTTGTGTGTACGTGTGCTGGAGAAAGAGCGTGAGCGAGAGAGAGCGAGCAAAAGATAGGAGAGTAAAATACATATGCCTTTGGTTCCTCTGGGAATATACTACAGAAGTCAGTAGTATATTGACTTCTGAGGGCAGATGCGTGCTACAGTCTTCTCCTGTGTAATTATCTATGATAACGGCTACTACTTCTCCACTGACTAAATGACATATGCACACAAACATACACACAGTATGGGATTCTGGCTATGATCTGTTTCTGTGTATTCCATTCAAAATGTGTGCATAATTATACACCAAAGAATTACAAAAACCAAATTATGCATCATGAATTACACTTATCAGTCTGGAAAAGCAGCGCGCAACCTACCGAACTGTTCTGGCACTGTACACTGGAGCTGTTGAAGCGAAGGGCAGTGACTCTGTGGCTGACCCCCTGGATGTGGAGGACACACTCGTAGCCTCGCTGGCCAGACTGGGGCTGCGGCAGGTTCTTGGCCTTCAGGGTTATGGGCTTCACCTCACCTGCTGGGATCAGAATTTCCTCAGAGCGCACGAGCTGGGGACAGTCCTGGAGGGAGCAAGCACAGGGCAGAGAGGGACCATGGAAAGAAAAAGAAAAAGGTTTCATTCTTATGTTAGCTAGAAAAGGGGAACAAAAGAACCTTTCCTTTGAAAAGGAAGCCGTATTATAAGTAGGAAACACAATAAGTGGAATTAAAGTGGAAATTAATTCTAAGTTAGAATTTAAAAGTGATTTCTATGACCTTGGAAAGCTATGAGCTGTGCTGAAATACACATTCTCAAGAGAATGAGAAAATTATGAAACTGTTCAATTGGTAAAAATTGAGACTGATATCAGTAGTCAGTGGTTTAAAGTATAGAGTAGCAATTAGAGGTCACGGGTATTTGAAATACTGAAACATTACCCAGCATGGCTTTACATAATGAAGCTTTGGTCTTGATGGCCTTTAGCTTTTCATATCCTCAAATCTTAAGTCAATTAAATCACAAATGTCATGTCATCATATTCTAATATAGCTTTCCATTTCAGGATCACTAAACTAAAACAGCTGTAAATGATGCCAGAGAGAAAAGGCTGGTCTTAACTCATAATGGTGAATATTGCATCTGATCTTACAAATTAAACTCTGTGTGATGTGCAAAGCATATACATTAGAACTGAAACACCACGAGAGGGCTACTCATTGTGGTTCTGCCAATTGATTCATATGTATAAAGGAGCAATTATTAACAAGCTAATTTTAGTCCAAGTGAATGGGCTTAGACAAGCAAAAGCAAACATTTAAAATCCCAGTAGTGCAAACGTGCATAGCCAGACACACACACATACACATGCACGCACGCACGCACATATATTTCAAGCAGTTGCTCCTATCTCACATTATTGGTGTGGTCAGAATGATCTTGTGTCATTATTAAGACATGCTAAGCTCAGTAACTTCAAGGATAATAGACTGTTAATTGCTACTGCAGAGAACAAGAGCTCTGAATAAGGAGCACCACTTCGGAAATAGAAAAGCTTAGATGGTTGTCTTTCTGAAGTCATGCCCCGAGGCTGACACAGAGCTGAAACACAGAGGAAGAGGCAGGTAGAAGGAAAATGAGTGCAAATATGCACAGGGAAGGGTGAAAGAGAGAGACAGAGGAAGAGACAGATTAGGTTATATGCCCGTGTGTCTGTGCGTGTGTGTTCCACCAACCTCAGAAGCGTTGACCCGTCCCTCCTGGAAGGAACAGCTGGAGGGGTCATGAGTACACAAGTTGCGGTATTTGCACCAGTGGCAGCGGAAGGCACTGTTCACACATGACAGACACCTACAGGAATACACAAACACACATGTGCACACAATGAGTGAGAGGGGGGGAGGAATTGTGCAGTCAAAGAGGGACAACGAGTTTGCCAAAGTGGGGGAAGTGCCACGTAGGAAATGAGTTCAGATCCCAAGTGGGCACCTGCTGTTGTTGCGCCCTTGTGGTTGGCACAGTATCTAGTAGCTGCTGGGCCAAATTCTCCCTGCATATATTTTCCACTGCCATATATTAATACTCTGTGTCATGAGTCACGAGGAGGCTTAACCCTTGTAAGCACAATCGCAATGAGAAAGACAGATCGGAGAGGTGGTATTTTAAGCAATGAGGACAAATAAGACATTGGCACACCTTGATACTGCAATTACTATTAGCCCTGCATTACTGGGGAGCTACTGTGCAGTTTAATTTACTCCGAAACAGAGTGTTTCACTAACATTACATAACATGTTCTTAAAATCAATATCTGCACCCAAAAAAGGGCACCGCTATCTTCTGAAATGTGATGAAGTAGTATTTAGTGCAAGTTCGATAGATGAATAGAAGGTGAGATTAGCCAAAACAAGAATGGGCGATGAGACTGGAAGACACCAAATTATGAAATGCAAGAAATGCTACTCTGCATGTTACCAAAGCAAGTACAACACTCAATTTTAATAGATTGTGATGGTATTTTACTGTGCAATGTATTCAGGAACAGTTCTTTGGGGGTGGGGGTGGGGGTGGGGGGTGAGTGCCCTTTTCTCCTTTATCCACACATGTTTATTGTGAAATATTAATTGGTGTAAAAGCATCAGAGTGATCTCTGGCAAGCAAACTAATTCAAATTAATTGGGCTGATTCACCTTCAGGCAAAAAGAGGGTACAGCATGTGTTTAAGAAGGGAGGGAAAACAAACGTAGGAGTTGGCATCACTGCATCAAGGAAGTGTGTATGTCCTTTTCAAATGTATACATAATTCTCTGTGTGTATGGGTGTGTGTGTGTGTGGCTGTGTGCACTGTGTTTGTCATCGACAATTAACTGAGCTGATGTGAGAGCTTGTAATCGCATTCTGTGCTACTCAGACAAGGTTCTCAGACAGCAATATGAAGAGAAAAGAGACAAAAGATGAAGAGAGAGATGCAGAATAACACTGAATGCTTTTATCTACCTAAGGAGACAATGGCTAAAACATTTTGTTTTAATGTCAAGGGGAGAGTGAAAGGATAATTTGACATGGTAGGATTCCTGCACCCCCGTGATACCATTTCTCAACTGCTCTCTATTCAGCGATACTCCCAAATCAGCAAGGCCTTTGAATCTCACACAAACAGAAACTGCTACACTGGAATGAAGCAAGCAATTGCAAAGGCATCTCAGACACTAAGATCTCCAATCCAGGGATTCAATTCAACATCACTCAATCAGGGACAGACGTGGCATGAAAATGGGCATGAAATCCCCACTGAAGACCTGTTAGGCAGAAAGCGCAGTGTTCTGTAGTTCAGCATGTTTGAAAAGAATGCTTCATTAACAACACAACACAGAATCTTCCTGTGTGGACCACGGGGAGCAGCCAGCGCTCAGGTTACATTAATTTTACTGGGGATATTTTTAGGGGAGTGGAGCAGGCTAAGGTTAAAGAAAAATAGTAAATAAATCCCACAGCATTGATTCAGCGGGTTTGGGCAGCGGGTCTGGGCATTGTTCTTGTCAATGAAAAGAAAATGAATGGACTCAGGGAGTGATACTCACAGCTGGTGGACACTGCAGTTGTAAAACTTGACCTCTGTGCTGATAAGCATCTGACCAGTCTCCTTAGAATTCAGCCTCAGTTCAACGCCTGACCAGTCTAAAAGAGAGAAGACATCGACCTTTATTTAACACTCTTTTACAATTACAGAGCAGCAGATATCTTCACATTGTTTGCATAGCTGTGAACAGCAAACTGAATTTACTTTCAGGTTTATTAGTATTTCTGAATACAAGGCACACATGCACATCATTTAGAAAGGTATTTCTTGTGTGATATTGTGTGTGTGTGTACATATATATATATATATATATATATATATATATATATATATATATATATATATATATATATATATAATCTGAAGGAGTGCTGCTTATATTGAGCCCATGTAAATTAAATACCTGAATTTCAATCTCATCCAGAACCCTTTAATCAGATGGAAATTTATTTGCCTTCACTTTGCTGAACAGAGCTCTGACTGTGCTCTGTAAAAAACATGTTATCTCTCCCTATGAGAACACCAGCTCCATAAATATGTGCAAGTGTCTGTTTGTATGTGTAGACCAGCCTGAATTTCAGATGACATTCAGTGAGTAGGAGGGCTGACTGACCCTTAGTGCTCTGTTCTCTCCACAGCACCTGTTGGGAATCAGGATTTTCTTCCACACAAGTCTGTATAGCAGGCACATAGCAGACTTCTATTAGTGCATATTTGTCTCACAGGATCTGACAAAGTCATAAAGAGGTCCTGTCTGCGCAAAACTTCATCTAAGATCATTTTATTTAGTGGACGAGAGTGCCAGCTATTTTCTTTAATGAGTCCAGTGTCTTCACAGTTTATCCTGACCTCTCCTTCTGCCCCTTCACATAATTGTATTTTAATTTCTCCTCTATTCTATATTTTCCATTAGTCTCCACCTTCCAAGTTCTGATCTCCTATCCCCTCCCTTTCCTGCTTTTTCCCTCTTTTCTCCTCAAATCAAGCCACCACGGCACAATCAATGTTGATGTGCAACAGACAGAAAGACTTTCTAGGGGGACAGGTGATGGAGATCAGGAGGAGGTGGCCTAAGGGGAAAGAACGTGAAGTAAAAATGAAGGTCTAAACAGCTGGATGGATAGCTTGATGGATGGAGGGAGGTCTTGCAGGGAGGATTGGCTGACATTTACCTGGGGGAGAACATTCATATTAGTGCCTGATGCACTGCTCCCCATGGGAGTTCTGGGCAAACAGGGCTGTCATTTACTCACAGGAAAGAGGATTACCAACCCCCCCAAAACACACAATGACTTCCACACACGGCATATTATATATTATTCAGGCAGTTTAGTTTTGTTATCCTGCAGCCATCTTGCCTTGCAAACAAGAGGCATTTATTGTCAGATAACAGATATATATTCATAATGATATACACGTTTGCAAATAAATAAACGCCTGAGCCTGAGTGATATATTTATGCCTGATATTTACCATACTGGGAGAATGCCTAAAAGGTCATGAGATTTCTAACAATAGTAATAAAAAGAGGTGATTAGCATATGTTTAGCCCTGGATCTAAAAGCTGTCTTCCTTGTTTACGCCACAGAAGGCATCATGTTCCATCCTTCTTTTTTTTTGAGTTGAGTAAAACTGGTTAATTTCAATCAAACTCTGCTGAAATACAATTATTTATAATATTGATATTATTTATTATAAGTATTCGTCATAAAGAGCAAGACACGCTGTCTGTGCCTTGGCTATGCAAAGACTGTAATCCACCAAATCAACTTTCCACTCATCCCATCTAATTGATCCCTGATTGACTAGTAGACCATAGGGGATGGTCTAACAGTAGACCACCCCCTATTAGCCAAATCTAAGAACCTGAGTACACTGTAGCTCAACCACAGGCCAATTTGGATCCTGAGGAAGATTTAAGGTGGTGGGGGGGTCATGTCTTAGCACACTTTACAGCAAAACAACTGATCCTAATCAGTGGATGCTTGTTCTTTAAAAACAGCCCTCGAATAAACTGGGAGCGCTCATCACCAAATATGTTTTAGAGTGTGTGTCTGCAGATGAACAGTTAGCAGTGGGAGCAGAGATTTGTAATGAGAGGGAGGGACATATCAGAATCCTGCAAAGGCTGTGTTTTGATGAGTGCATTGTTGACTGCACAGGAAAATAAGTGTTTTTTGTACCAAAGCATTCATCAGCATTAACTGCATACATCGTAATATGCGTGTGTCTGCCTTCTGTATCTACCTTGGTCAGTGGGGATGAGAGGGACATCCTTAGCAGCAGGAGATATGCAGAGTATCTGGTTGCCATTGACCTGGCCCTCCACTTCTGTCAAGTTGCCAAAGGAGCAGGTGATGCCGGCGGAAAGGTCTGGAACATCGCTCACCTTCACCAGCAGCTGCACACGGGGAGATACATGACAATGTTTTTGGTAACAAAGTTTGTTGTACACATAATTTTGAGAATGGATCAAAATGGACACAAAATTAAAATGTGCCAAAAGTAAGGTTTTCCCACAACTTCCCTATACTTTATACTGAGGGTTGATGTGTGGTACACCAGATAAACTGGGGAAAATACCTAACCTACATTATCTTTGTTCTTCAATAAAAAGGCATTCAAATCTGAGAAGAAATTATATTTAAAAAAAAAAAGACAGTGGCTCGAATGCAGTAAGTCCAGTCAGAATGAGAACAGTAAACACTGCCTTTGGCAAAGCTGCCCATCCACTTTGCCAAGAACTGCTTCTGTGCCTTAAAACAGCATAATAAAGGAAACAAGGCTCATTTAGAACCTAATCTTATTTGTCTCTAGAAGGCTTCATTCCAGAGGTAGATATTGTGATCCATGCAGTAGCAGTAGAAGCTATATGGAGGACATTTTTTTGGGGGGGGTGGTATCACTTGGCAAATTCCATTTTTTCTTTTATCTTTCTTTTGTATTTAGAAGGTGTGACAGATACAAGAAACACTAGGGGAAAAAAAGAAAAAACTACACACAGAGACACTTACAATTTGCAGTACCACACAAGTGCCGATGCACATAAAGGCGATTGAAGTCATTCTCTGGAGAGCAGTGACACTGTGGCTGGAGCATTCAGCTGCTGTTCCTATAAATAAATGTATTCTGTGCAGGGTGTGTGATCTGGCTCTCTAGCCAAGAGAGGCAGTCTGGATAATTATTACCATGGCATTTCACAGCCTTGTTCCATTAGCTGTTATTTTTGGGCCATACCGTTTGAAGTTTCTCTTTGTTTTATCTGCCTCTCACTAAACACCGCAGGGCTACTGGGACAGGCAAGGCAGCTGAGCAGCTTAACTGTAGGTCTTTTAAGAGATGCTGACTGTCTCAGTGGCTGACTACACTGCCTCCCTCGTTAGCCGGCTTGCTCTGTTACCCACTGAGAGGATGGATGATTTCTTTTTTTTTCTCTACTTCTGCTGAGGACCTCTTGTCTTTCCCTGTTTTACTTTCACCATGTTTGTGTTGCTTCACTCTGAGGTGTCAGAGAGATCCTTGATTACAGCAATCAGAGCAATCAATGTCTTTTGTTCAACGCAGAATTCCCTGAGTAACCTCTCTTACAATAATTAGCTCTCATCGTCCTCAGACACACATATACAGATAAACACTCAAAAATTGCTTATGCAAAAATTGTCACACACACAAAAACACAGATCCAGTAAGCCATTACAGAAAATAAGCTTGATTCTAAGAGGTAAGATTTTGCTCCTTTCATTTGCTGCCCTCCCTTATGATAATGGTGTCTGCGGGGTTTTGTGGCTTGACAGTCACCAATCTAATTGGTGGATTTTAGCAAAGGTAATTTCATTGTTTTCACTGCCTTTTCTATCTGTCCTGGTGCCCACTTCAAGAAGCTGTGTTGTCATGGTGATAGCAGCCTACCCCAGTGGAATTTGTGAATTGTGTGAATTTGTGAGTGTTTTGTGGTTGGTCAGATGACCCTGTTGTTGATGGGGGGGGGAAATCTGCTAAAAATTGAATAAACTATCATTTGCAAAGTGGACAACAGGGGCAAAGTGTGCTGCGGGATGGCTCGAGGGTGAGATATCGCAGTACAGGGTGAGTCACCGCCAGAGCCACCTGCACTTTAAAAAGATTTTTTTTAAAAAAATGTTTAACCAGTGAGATTAAAAGGTCATATCAGCCAAAATATACAGAAAAAAAAGTGTGCTGTCAAAAGAGGTCTGGGGATGAGGTCTGCTGTAAAGACTTCTTTTCAGAGCTCAGCAGTTCTTGGTTTCTCGCAAAGAAATCATTTAAAAATCTGTAATGCAGCTACTCTAGGCAGAAAGAGTTACATTTTAGTCAAAATAAATTGTTAACGGTATGAAATTATGTCAAATATCCTTATACATCTATAAGCTTATGTCTGACATCTCGTGCGATTTTAAACCAAAGAAAATTATTCTGAATAATTTGATAGACATGAATAAAATGACCCATTAACAGTGCGAATAAAGTGTGTGTTATTGTGTATAGATGTACAGCAATCACCAGAACTTGGACAGGCAGATCCTTTCACTGTTGATCTTTGTGTGCTTTTACTGAATCCATGTGGAAAAACTGTACTGTACTCAACTGCACTCGGATAACTTTAACACCTACACACCCACCCACACAAACATGTCTTGGCACGCATATTGACTGCTCTGTAAAAAGTGAGCATATGTATGCTGAAACACCCACATAAAGCCCTTATGAACCTTCCCATCTAATGTTTATGCATCAACGAAACTCAAGACTAGATGAACAGCTATGTGGGATCATTTAAAAAGTTCTGCTTCTGTTGTGTGGGTTGGAAATACATGGATAGAAGCTAATTTTTCATTGTTGAATTTGCAAGTAGAGGCTGAGTTTGCAATTATGTTGTATGCTGTGTGTGTGTGTGTGTGTGCGCGCGCGTGCGTGCATGTGCACTTACAGGTACGCTAGGCTCCGAAACAGCAAGGCTGTCTGGATACACGGTTGCCTTCACACACTGGTTGAGCGAAGCAGCAAAACGGTACGGCTCATCCGCACGTTCACATCGATTCATCTGAGAGCATCTGAACAGAGAAGAGAAAGGACAGAGATAGAAACAAGTTACTGATAGTTTTCTTTTCGATGCTACCAGAGATATTATAGCAGTGAAAAAAATATACTAAACATGTTGGATACGATAGGAAGTAGAGGAAAAGACAACTCACAATTAAAAAAAAAATGCAGGTGAAGGAAAAGGAAAAATACAGTGAAAATATGAAAATGAAACAGACAATATTGTTTCAATTATAATGCAACAATTAGGTCTGGATGATGAATGAGAAACTGTGACAAATTTAAACCCCTTCCAAAGACAGAAGGAAGAGGAGGGAAATATGAGGATCGTCAAAGATGCCACCAGTAAACACTGTCTAGGGAAAAGAATACCAAACAATGCTGTAACAAAAATTAAATAAATATCCCACAGCAGTGTGGTCGGGAAAAAGTAACACTGTCACTGTTTTCCCAATACAAGAAGTGACAAGACACTATATGGGCATTTATGATTAACAGAAGTTCATATCACCCACCTTTTGATATTTCACATGCTTGTTTGAGGACATCTGAACTGAACAGTAACAGCCTACAAAATCACACCAGACCCTTGGGGCTACTTTGCTCACTTTTCCTTCTCTTCTGTGTTAGTCATCCAGATTTGTTTATTTTGTTATAATCAAGGCTATAAATGTGACATGCTCTACATTCTGGCTACAAGTTATGTTGCTGTTAACAGACTGTGTTTCACTCTTGTTTCGGTAAACAGATGGCATACTGAAATATAATTTTAAACACTGTCTTATTGGATTGGTTAAAAACACTGGTTACAAAATAGCTCATTCTCATAAAGATATCTTGTGAAACTCACATCATTAATAACAGCTGGGATCTATTATGAACTTATAGTGATTGAGGCATCCAGAAAGCTAAGCATTCCAAATAAACTGCAGAGACAAGTGTGTGGCACAGGAGTGGAAGCACAACACAGCGAGATTGCCTTCTTCAATCACTGCATAACTTCAGAGATGTAACTAGTACAAATTACAAGGCGTTCTCTCATAAGAGCTCTTAATGGTCAGACTGTGTATCAAGTACGACAAGAAACTGCCACATCTCTCATTAAAACTGTGCCGCCTCCTACCACTTATTAAAACTGTGTGGTCCCTCCGTCCCATTATACCAAAGCCTTTCTATCCTCATCCAACCCAGTTATAGTGTCTGGCTAACTAGCTGACTGGTCACAGCAGTTCTAATTGGACTCTGAAGGGTCAGCCATTGTCCATGGTGCTGATGTGCCACTACAAGCTCTGCTATTCTCTCCTGGCTGCTCTCTCTCTCTCTCTCTCTCTCTCTCTCTCTCTCTCTCTCTCTCTCTCTCTCTCTGTGTGTGTGTGTGTTGTAGTGTGTGTTCGGAGCTGTATCATGCTTCTTTAACCACATATTCTCACATATACTGACTCTAAGCTACATCTTCATCCACAGCCTCTGTGTGCAATTATGTTGTCAGAAGTTCACACTACCAGGCACAAGCACACTAAGATTTACACACACACACACACGCACATACGAGCACTAATATTTCGAGTACTCCCTAAGGATTTTAGAGGGCGAAAAGTGTGGAATTAGTATAGTAGTGAAAATCTCCCACTGGGAAAGGAGGGTCACTGCAGCACTTTTTTTTTTGTTAATGATGATTACCTGCTTTTCCCCTTCACTACTTTGGTAACTATACTTTAACATTTTAACATTTAATTTATTTATTTTTTGTTACCTTACAACATTTCATTTTACACATTTGACCCATCTACTGGTTCATCTGCGTCAGTCTTTCTCTCCCTCTATTATCTGTCCGAGACTCACCTTTTTGTCTTATTCTATCCCAAGTTGAAATTAGCACACCTTTCCAAGGCAAGGTGTTAGTCTGCCTGCAATTTGGTGATTCTTTTACATTCACAATGGGAGGAGAAAATGATACTTAATGTGCTTTCAGGTGTGGGCTGCGGCACAATGTTTTATGCATGTCTCCAAGCTGTATGGGTACAGATGCAAAAACCTGGGCAGTCATTAACTGACAAAAAGCTCTGCATTGATTTTCCTCAGTGTGAATCTTTTTTTTTTTTTTAAATAAAATTCATTTCAGTGGGGTGAAGTAAGATGAGAGCGCAGCAAGGGGGTGAGGCAGCGGGGGTGGAAGGCGTGCAGGATGGCTGCTGTTGCCATGGTTTCAGGGGATAGCCATTATCTCTGTGTAGTTAGAAGATGACCCCTTGCCTCTCTCATTAGCTGAAGTGCATGCCACTGAGTGTTGACTACAATCCTGCCTTCCTCATATTCCCCCTTCTGACCTCCTCCCTTGTAGACCTCCCTTTTCCTCCTGTCACTCAGTAGTTTTACTCATGCTTAGTATCTCATCACTTCATACCACAAGTGTTCTCCAATGCATGCCTTCATGCACATAGACATTACAAATATGTGTACTTCTTTCAGTCAATTTCCTATGATAAGCAGCTGAAAACTATTTTCCCTCCAGCCAAAGCCAGAGGCATTAGATATGGGTTAGTCTTCACAAGCCCTGTCCATGGTGCTGAAGTAGCTGCATGCACCATCATTACCTCTCTCTGGTATCTACAACTCCACTGCAGAATACAAAAGCAGTTGTGAGTGCCAGTCCCATTTCATGTAGCCATGGAAGGCAAGTTGCTAATATATATATATGCACATATAAAAATGCACCCCCCCCCCAAAAAAAAAAAAAAAAAAAACAGATCAAACTTTATCAGTTCAGGGTGCAAATGTTCAGGTTGCAAATTTGACACAGTATATACAATCAAATTCACCTTTATCAACCTATATCTATTATACAGTGTAATTTGTAGTTTTGTCTGAGGAAGCAATTTCTACAGTTAGTCAGGGTAAGGATCGCAGAGGGCAGAAACTGGGGTTCATTTCACCAATGCCGGCATCTTATTCTATTGCCTTAGACAGGAAATTACACTGTCATCTCTTCTCTACCAAGCCTTGATAGGCACACAGACGTACAAGTAGTATGGAGCATCATCGCTGCATACAAACTAAAATAGATACATAAGAGAGCATGGCCACATAGAAACTATGTTCACTCAAGTCCTCTGGAAATTACATACGCATAATAGCATTTAGTCCCTTGCATTTAATCCTTCACACATTTAATAGACAGTATAGCATAATAACATAAACACATATACACACACACTAGCCTTGACAGCAGAGGACAGCCAGGCCACAGGGAAAGATTGCTGTTCTTTTATCCCTCCTCCCCTTCCCTTACAACATCTTCAGTGTGAAGACCTGTCTGATTGTAGCTCTTGCTGTGAGTACCGTGTTTAAAAACAGGAGGAGAGAACAGAGGGGGAGCCATTTTAAAAATCACCTTCCCCTTCCACCTTCCCTCATGAGAGCCAGACCACATAACGCTGCCGAATTTCAAAGCACAACAGATATGGTTTGGTGGCAGGGAGGGGGATTGGGGAAAGGACTATAGCAGGAAGCTGTAAAGGATGTACAGAGAGACTTAGCTAGATGTATATTGAATATCTGATTAGCTCAACAAAGCTTTACTAGCTTTCAGTGGCAACCCATTATGCTGGCAGGATCTGACTTGGCTAAATGGGAGCCTAGACTGGGGACTGTGCTCTTTCTCAAAAAAAAAAAGTTAATGTAAATGCGTACATGACTGCAATGGCTCTTTGGCTTCCCATCATGAAAAGCAGAATCAATAGATGAGTAGAGATAGGCCAAGCTCTGCTGTATTGTGCAGGCCTGCTCTCCTTCGCAAGCACACATGCACAGACACACACCCTTCTTTAGTGTTTACCCTCACTCTAAGTTATTCAAACATTTTTTTTCTTACTGTTGCATCTTTAAAGTATGAGAATACATTTTGGCCTCAAGAAGCACTAAAGGAAGCAAAGAAGGAAACAGTAAACTCCTCAAGTTGATCTGTGGGCTTTGAAACCCAGAGTTCATGTCAAGGGGTCAAACCAGCCACTCATAGCTGGTCTCCTGTGGTGACTGATAATGTCATGGCAGGGCAATACCCAAAGGACACAGAACACAACAAGACCACATCCCATTCACTGCATCTTGAAGAGCTTGAAACTGCTGTAGTGTAAACTCAGTCAGTTTATATAAACACAAATAGTAAAGCACTCATGGTCACAGGAGCACACATTAATGCAAAGCCAGAGTGTCCCAGAGAATTTAGGTGAGGCTTAGAGAGAAGTGAAAAAAAAAAAAAGATATAAAAGAGACCATTGCTCAGTGCTCTGCATCAAGCTATACCTTTCCTTGTGTGGGCTGAGCAGAGAGAAAAAGTCAGTGGAAGCAGTGCAGGGATGGAAGCATCTCAAAAGGAAAATCAATGAGCAAGCAAGAGATACACACTAGGTTTTTAGGATCATTAACTATATAATATGTTGCCTGTCCACACATACTGTACATACTCGGCGCAGTATTTCTACATGTTACTAACCTGTACAAGCTCTAGTTGTTAGAAATCTATGGAAATATTGATAGATCTGCATGTTTGTGATCAATATCTCATTAGAAACAATTGGGAAGATGGATGCAGCTTCCCACTGACTGCTAGCTGAGGCTGTGGCTGATGAGTTGGCCATTACACACACAAGCTGACATTCACAATGGACTGAAGCAGCCATTTTCATTGCTAGCGTAATTGGTGTTGCCACTGTTAAATTAGAAGAAATTTTATGGTCATTGGTTGACACAATTTGCAGCAAAGCAATAAACATGCCACATAAACTAGAAAACAAGTTTTAAGAAAGAAGTGAAAAAGAGGACTCCAGTTTTGAGTGTGTGAGTGTGTGTTTTTGTGTGTGTGTGTGTGTGTGGGGGGGGACTGATGATTTTGGCACATGCATGCAACCACGAATATGGCTACTCTCTGTCTTAATGACTTTCACTATATGCTGACCGGCCACAACTTTAACAGTGAAAGTAAATAACACTGATACTCTTGTTACACTGCAATGTCCCAGCTGGAAAGCCTTGGATGTTACCTATTGTTGCAGGCCAGTCACAACCCCCTAAGGCAACATTCTCAAGGAAGACGATATGGACTACCACACCGAGAAAGCAGCTCAGGAATACAAAATGGATCCCAGGGTATTGACACCGACACCAAGCTTTCAGGGTTCCAAATTCAATGAGGAAGAACAGGATGCATAGGAACAAGCCCAATCCACAGAGATCCCATTCCCTGAACCACAGGACCCAGTGGATCTACTGCAAGATGGGACAACCTGGGTTTTCCACTGTCCATGGCCTTGCAGGTGCCTGGCCAAAACTGTTTTGGTGGTGATTTTACTGAAACAGATCTGAGCAGTTCAGCCACATACAGTCAGACAGTATATTACAACACAGTATCACAGTGTAGTAGTGATATATTATTCTGCTCAGACGAGCCCTGAAATGCTGCCTCACTCTCTGCTGGAGTCTACTATACTAATACCCTTAAGCTGTCATCCTCACAACAAACTAGCAGTGAAAGTGATGCACTGAACAGAATTCCTTATGCATATAACGTGTAATTGCAACCAATCACTGATTACAATATCAGTTAAACTGCAAATAGTATTATTTAAAACGATATGGGTAAAATGATAACCTTGACCATGGCACTCTTTTGGTCAGAATTCAAACTTGTTACTAATCCTGACAATTCTCAGACAAACCCACTCGGCCTCTCCCGGAATGTTGGAGTGAATTGAGAGGATAGAATGAGAACAAAGTGACGTGGGACATTTTGAGATGGAAAAGCCTCTTTTGGGCATGACTAGAGAGCTTACAGCAACGACATGCAGGCTGGGTTGGGGGCATCACAATAACACCATGTTTTTGGATTGTGGTCAGACGAAGGCTGAACTACCCATTCACATGACAGTGACTGAAGAGCGCTCGAGATGATGAGCTCCCTTTGAGCATCAATCAAAATGCTGCTCCGTTTTTTTTCGGCTGATGAGTGTACAGCATCAAACACTCTCTCCCTCTCTCATTCTTCCCTGCTCATTCTTATCCTCACTCTTTTCTTTCCCTTTTTGGTCTTCGTGCATTCAGCGGATGCCTAGCAGCTGCTGGTAATTAAAGGACTTTAGAGTCTCACACCACATTGAATCAGAGGAAGAAGAAAGAGAGTAGAAAGACAGGGAAGACAGAGACGCCACTTCTGGTCATCTCAGTACCTCACTCTCCCTCTGCAGCATTCTCTCCTCCTCATCATGGCTAATCAAACTAATGTCTCTCCATGTTCCTAATTAGCCACCTTAGAATGCTGCACTTCAATGAGCATTCACACGCAAACATAAAGAAAAGAGTAGTGGGATACAGGGCAGGAGTTGGAGAAGAAAAGAGGATGGATATCGTGGATGACAGCTGTAGAAGGAAAGAGGAGGGTGATCAAAGCAAGGGGTGTTTATGTGTGGCAAGCCAACCATCTTTGGAGTGTGTAAGGGCGGATTCCAGAGGGGAGAGTGTCTAAATGGGAGACAGTAGTGAGCCACACTGGGCTGAGGAGTTCAGTAGAGTGGAATAGTTTAGAGGCTAGCTTTGCTATTAGGGTAGAGGAAGATGCAAACATGGGAAAGGGGGGAAGATAATTTCATAAAATCAACAATGCCTAAGGCATGGATGAAAGAGAATAGGAGATATTGAGGAAAAAGGGTGATGATGGATGAGGTAGTGATCACAGCTGAGGATAGAAAAATGGCTGGCCAGAAATTTCATTTCTGGGTGTGAGGGATGAGGGAAGCGCTTCACCAGAAGGGTGCAGCTGCTTTTCTTTAGCGCTATTTCACAAATATATTCTTTAATTGTTGGTTATATGGCGTATTCATGTCACCATGCTAACTATGCTAAAGCCACAAACTGGTTTATAGATAATTGTTATCCTTTTTAAAGGAAACATAACTGATGCTGTGCCGTTATTTATGCTTCATTTAAAACCCTGTACAAATTTCCTGGCTTTCAGTTAATAAGTGGGCGTTTCCATGGACAAGTCTAAGAGGTCCTGACAAGATTGCATCATCAACTAAGCACTCAAGCGACTCTGATAAGTCATTGCATTTCATTGCAGCTACCAACATAAGATGACATTTCCCCCTTTCCTGAGGTTTTCCTCTCTGATGACATGTTTATATTAGCTGCTGTGTTGGTAGAAGCGTGTAATTGTGAGTGGTGGCATGACTGCTTTGTGCACAAAAAAAAAAAACTATTTTCTTTAGTGTTTATTGCATCTTTTCTTAAGTCAACTTTTCCACCTTTACCAAATGTAGAAACCTCTTTTTTTGACCAAGTGTCATTTTACCCCCTGACAATCCTGCTGCATTTGTTATGCACAAGTTAAAAATAAACATAAAAGCAGATCATAACTGTTGCAGAAATGGCAGCTCTTTCAATATATTGTGGGCAGAACCACATGGAGGCCTCAAAAAGCAGCAAAGAGAAGCACTAACTATTCTCCAAGTAACTTCTTTTCCTCTCTGCAGCAACACAGCTAGAGCTGACAGGGGTCCCTGCCATACTCATTGCGGGGTCAGGCCAGAAAAAGGGGGATTAGGATCAGAGACAGGTGGCATGAGGGTTCGCTGTATTGAGAGAACAGATGGCTGATCTTACGTAAATCAGGGTGCTGACCTTTTCTCCCAACAGTACAGTACAGTGAGCCACATGAGTATTTGTGCATGCACATAAAAATCGACCCCATGTGCACCAACACATGCATGTACCCAGTCAAATGGAAACACTCACACATACTAGAAGCCATTTACACACCAAACAGCTGTTTCTTCCTCACAGCTGCCTTACAAAGCCATTCACCTTTAAGCACCAACACCTCTTACATGGTGTGGCCTCAGATTCCTATCAGCCTGAATTATTCCATCCCCTACCACACCTACACAAAAGCATATGATTAGCAGTCTAGCATGGAGGCTTATGTTGTGGTAAATGATCCCTGTGTGAAGGCATGCAGACTGCGGAGAATACAGAGCTTTCGTCAGCCCCTCCCACTTTTTGCAAGCACATGCTGAATTACCTTGTCGCTAGGCAATTATTTGTCCTGTCCCAGCTTTGGAGTGATGTAAATTACTTTAAGTGCACTTTGCAGGGGCTGCCATCATGATAATGATGATTGCAGCAGTGCTTTGACACACACACAAATATTCAGCTATACCTTTACAGAATGGGTCTGTCTTTAGGGGGCTGCAAATGGGGACATAGTGACTGAGAAAAAGCTTCAATAGAATGTGTGTACTTAAGAAACGAAACAGGAGATGGAGTCGGAGCAGAACCTCATTCCGCTTTTTTTGGTACTGCTCTGGCTGCCCTTTATACTGTTTCATCTAAATATTCCCATATCAGTTCCATTTACATGCACACATTTCTCAGTCCATTTTCCCATCCCGCCTTTTTAAAGGCTAATTTTGTTGTAGTAATTATTCACCTCCAGCAGGTGTCACTCATGCCTTCTATGCCTATTCTTAACATGACATCCTAACATCTTTAAACTTTCTCATTGGTGTCTTTGGTCTGTTGCTACCTGTCCTTTTACATTTCAATAAGACATTCATAATGTGAATTGTATCATTTCCTGCAAATATCAAGTCATGTCAGAATAAGGCAGCAATCACTATGGCAGCAACAAGAAGTTCTGAACCATCTCTGAGGCACAATTATCCATTTCCAGTCAGTGGCTGTCTCCTGTCCTTAAAGAGTATCTCATCAGAGATAAACACTAGGAAAACAACCCATCTGCCTTTGTGTGAGCAAACTGAAGGCCATTTTGAGAGATGTCTAACAAAATCTGCCTGAACTGAAAAGAGACAAACATAACATGCCACTCTAAATCCTAAGCGGTGCATGGTAAACAGCCAGCAGACCGCTGCCCTCATGACCTGGATGTAGAGAAGTTGTAGAACATGGACAGATGGATGCAAACAGACACGACAGTGACTCAGAGATACTCACACATTATGAAGAACGCACCAACCACAGTGCGGATCCCCAGAGCTCAGACACTCCCCACATGTCCCGTACTGCTCACATGACTCGATGGGAACTTGGGTAACCTGCAAATACATTAAAACATCATTAGCACAGTGCAGCCTGAAAAACATTACAACAAATGTACAACAGAAGCCTCTGGGTATGTGTATGTTTGTGTGTGAGAGCAGCAGAGTCATGCTCAGTCACACACACACACAGATGCCAATCAACCTCTTAATTAATGTGCAATATTTTGATAAAGTTAATCTATGTTATGAAATGTAATAATGTAATGTGCGCCATTACCGCCCACACCAATTAAACAATGTCACTGTTTGCTGTTGACCTGTTCAGAGAATAACGTGCCTCAAAATGTTTGGCTACACCCTGCCCCTGTACATTGATGTGTGAGATGCCAACTGCCCAAGCAACTGTTGCCTTTAACTTAAGCCATAAAAACTACTGAACAGCTGGGATCAGTTGGCCAAAGAAATCTGTTTTTCTGCCATCAGTGGGTTTTTGTCTGCACCAGGGCATCTGTCCACCTGGGTAGGGCCTGTACAAACACACCAACACATGGAGGAATAGTGACAGACGTTTTTCCTCCAGAGAGCGTTCAAAGTACAACTTGATGACACAAGTGTAAAATGTGTCAGGAGCCAGAACTAGGATGAAGTGTATTAAAAAGTATAACAGAACTATATTACCCCCCCAAAAAAAAGAAGAAAAAAAAGAAAAAAACTTTATTAAACAAGTTGAGGTCTGTGGCATGACCGTTTAAGATTGAAAATAATTGATTGATTTGATTGACACAGCTGAATATACAGGGTTGAGAATTTACATACATTATGTCAACAGAACACACTATAAAAGAACAAGCTTCTCACACACATTTGTTTGAATAGCCAAAGTACGTCTCAACTGAGTTGTTATTGCGTGAGCCACAAGCTGGGCCTATTTTCAGCTGCTACATAACACACACTCATCCCCAGGTAGGTTCCTATACATAAGAGTGCGAGTGTTCGTGCATCTGAATCTAGCTGTCTACCTGACGTGGTCCTGCTGCCTCCCTTCTGTTTGTCCAGCTCAGATGTCTTCAGAGTCAGAGGTTTTTGTGTGCTTGTGTGCCTGTGTGTGGGTGTGTGTGTGTCTGTAAATGTGCATGTACTGACACATGAAGCCAAAATATCTCAACACTTCTCAGCGGATGAACAGTGGCATGAGAAAAGTGGGGGCTGAAACAGTGAATTTTAGAGTCTGACACAGATTCATTTCCAGTTTTATGTGTCTTTCAATCTCTTGGCAAGTGCCTTGTTGGATAATAAGTGCCAGCTCTGACAGTGTTTGCCCTGTTCAAATGCAAACCTCAGGATCACACCAATGCCTAATAAGTGACTCCTCTGAAAAATGTGATGGATCGAATGAAGGGTGCAAATAGCACCTTTTAAGTGTTTTTTGACCCCGTGCATATCACTCGCAACTGGGTGATAATAACTGCTGTTAGCACCATGGACTGGCACTAACTGTCAGTTAGAAATAACAGCTGGGTGTCCATCAAAAGATTTTCTTTATGGTATGCTATGTTGCAAATTTACAAAGAGCTGACAGTAAAATTTGAAACATGTTGCTACTGCATGGTTTCTGAAAAGTTATAGTTAGCAAACCTGCCAGATGATGTAAAAACTACGAGCTATACTTGTTCCAGTCTATATATTTTTTCTTTGTTTAGTCTTTGCTGCTCAAAAGCTCATCATACTGCCTTCCTGGTCCTACAGAAAGACAGGCCCGGAGGACAAAGAAAGCAACTGACACGGCGGGAAGTTGACAGTTTGTGTGACGGTTTCACCATGGACACTCCAGTTAGATTAACCCCCCTGTCAACTCAACAATCTCTATTTGTATTTTTGGGTGTGTGTGTGTGTGCGCGCGTCTTGCTTAGCTTCAGGACAAACAGGTGGCATGCCGTAATGAGCTGCAGACGAGGTCACATCAGCAGCAGAAGCTGCAACTGATGACAAACAAGCCCACCAGGAACAAGACTTGGCTCAGGAAGCAGCAACTCAGTCTGTGTGTGTGTGTGTGTATATATCACAAAGCCTCTGAATCTCTCTTAACCAAAGAAAGTCGTTAGATCCTTCTCAAAACATGCATGAGGCTGCTGAAACTTTATAGTATTACTTTCACAGAGGCCCAGACCCATGAAAGGGTTACACTGTGGAGACAGCTGTCAGTGGGGGAAAGTCAGAATGGTGGGGGGAGCTCGGGGTGTCCCTTATGGAGCGATGTTTAAAGACTGACAGACACAGAAGGCTGTCAGCTGATACAGTACAGGCTTGAACAACAAAAAAGGCCTGAGAATAATATGAAAAGAAGGGGAGTGAGGTAAAGAGAAAACAAAAAGATGAGACGTGAAAAAGGACACACACAAAAAAAAGGGAGAGACTGCTCATGTGCACTGTAAATGTGTGTTGTAAATAAATATTGTGCATCTGTGTCTCTGCGAGGGTATTGATGTTTAGACCAGCATGGGCCAGTAGCACAGAGTGTAGGTGAGGGGTATGGGGTGTGGGAGGGTAGTGGGGGATCACAGCAGCTGTTGCCCAGCACACGCTACAGTCACTCAAAACAGCAGGGCTGCACAATGAAGCCCCTTCTCCAACTGTGAGTCTGAGTGTGTGTGTGTGTGTGTGTGTGTGTGTTTGAATGCACACATGCACAACGCCACAACGGATGTGCAGATTGTTGTTGTTGTGTTTTCAAAGAAGACAAAGACGCCCTGCGTGTGATCTGATAATGCCTTAAACTTTCTCTTCCTCTAGGTCCCCAACACACATTCATCCCCACAGCGGACCTAAGGTAAACTGAACATTGTCAGTAAGATGCACTGTGTGCTACTCAAATGAATGCTAATAAAATTCCAGCTTAAGATGACCCTAGCAGGGGGTTATTCAACCAAAGCGACTGCATACTGGAGCGACCTGGGTGACTGACAGTCACAGTCTAGGGTTAAAACAGCTTCTTCTCTTTCAAAGCCTCATGCTGAAAAGACTTCAGCTTTAATTATTACAGGCAAGCAGTCAGTAATGCAGGAGAGCTCTTTTGTTTACTGAAAAGTACAGCTGAGGATTTGGCCAGCATTATTAATGGCCACCCTTAACGCCAGATTATCCTTTATGCAAAAATACATTTTTATTAACCTATCAAACTATAAAACTGCAGTGGACTGGAAAGAGTATTTTTTTATGTCATTTATCATCTATTTTGGGAACTTTACTGGGCACCTTTTGCTGCCATCAGGGGCTACCAACATTGTAAATGTTTATTATGTAGCATTATAAAATATAAAATTCAGCTATTTTTGCTGCAGCTAGTCAAGAAAAAAAACCCAGCAAAGTGACAGTATTGTTGCACTGAGATAGAGGTGGGGATATTCAGTGTTGCTTCCATGTTTAATGTTTAATTAAAAAAGGCTAAAAGATAAATAAAAATGGCATTGCATGTGTTTTCCATTGCTGTTTGGCAATTTTAATTTCCTGTTCAGAGGAGTACAACAGGGCACAGAAACATTTGGCTGCGACACCCAAGGGAGGCTTACAGTGTTTGTTGACTAGAGAGGAGCAGAAGCAGTTTCATCTGTTCCGAAGTATCTGCGCCTAAGAATGAATGGTGGCTCTATTTCTGCCCTGCTGGCCTGAGAACAAGTCATGTTCACTGCATTTCTGTGATGAGGGATACAGGAGCAGAGCTGGATGAGAAGATGGAAAGGAAAGAGTTAAAAAAAAAAAAAGATAAAGGAAGACAGAGGAAAGTGGAAGCGGCCGATTTCCCTGTGTTCTGACGGGACCAAGTCTCTGCATTGCCAGATGTGCCTCACAAGGCTGAGCAAAAAAGAGAAAGCAACAAAGAGGAAAAATCCCACCGTCACCAGTAATGGAGAGGAAGCTATTTTGCAATTGTTACCAAGGTAACAGCCCTGACTCTGACCTCAGGACCCCCCCCCAAAAAAAGAAAGAACTCTACCACAAACACTAATCCCTCCAACCTTCGAAACCTTGAGCAGTGCGCGGTAAACAGCTGGCACCTCTGGGACTTCCTGCCACCTACACCTCCTTTTAAAGACGTAGACACACACATACTGGCGGCTCCTCTACACCCTATCCATTTTTAATGAGAGTTAGCCAGGCTGCCACGTCACTGGAATGAGGCACATCGATCATGAACACAATACCCATTCCAGCAGAAAGAAAGAGGCAATGCATGGGAGGGGTGTGTGTGTGTGTGTGTGTGTGTGTAAGAGTTTGTGTGTGAGTGAGACAGAGAGACAGTTAGAGCCAGCCTAATGACTAAAGCACAAAAGCAGAGCTAATACTTGCAGCCAAAATAAATAAAAACCTATGAAAAATACAGGTTCATGAGTCTCTTACTCTCACTGTGACCCTGAAGCCAGTTTTTCTTGTATTCAGGTTACCTACAAGGACATCTCAGCCTTTTTTGCCTGACAGGCCACCCTTTAATCTGCTTTAGTAATCTTACTGAGGCTCTTCCTTAGGACAGCAGTTATATCTTCTTGCCTCCGTCTCACTCTGTTCTCCTCCCACTGATTTTCTTGTACTCAACTCAAGAAAATCTGTCCACTGTACTCTCTAGGCAGAACCATTTCCTCCAGCTTATTGACATCCACCCACAGAGAATTGCATTCTTTCAAGTTTGCATATGAATCAAAGGTGATCCTTCCCCTCTGACTTTAACTTGTTTCATAGAAGTTTTTAAGGGATAATTTACTTTTTCAATAGTCTTAGACTGAGGTCAGTCAGTGGCTCAGCCCGATCATCAACATCCATCCTAAGCGTGGCTGACCCTGATAAGGGAGGTGAGGCATTGTTTAAGCATTATGGCTAGTCCAAGGATAACACAATGTAACAAGATGCTTGTCTTTGAAAAGCAAGCATTATTTTCTAACTCTTTTTATTGTAAAACAATAGAAAATATCCACCATTTACCATTTTTAAAACCTAATTAAAAACCACTAGCAACTGTTTTAGTTCGTTTACATGTACAGAACTAGAAAAACATTAGTTTAAACCCAAAAGACAAGACAAAAGTGGAAATTTGCTACCTAGTAATGTACCTAGTGTAATCAGGCATCAACACCCTCACCAGTTACACCCAGCGGGATTAAGGACAAAACAGGAGCGTGCCCTTGGATGCTGTGGGTGTGCAAGAGCTGATCCTTTGGTGGCCTTGGAGCTGAGTTGTGCAAAGATACCACAACAGCTGGGAGCTCTGATGACAGCTTAAAGACTACATTCCAAGAACAGATGTGTTAAGGCAATTCATTACAGTTACAGCTACATATGGATATAATGGCAGCAAATAATAATTTTCATGTACATTAAAAACAAACAAACAAAGACAAAACAAAACAAAACAAAACAACTACTGCAGCCCCTGGAGACATACTGCAGCGAACTGCTGTTCTGTGCTGAAAGCTTTTCAAAGGCTTGTCTTTGGTGTTATTGTTACAAACGTTGGGGGCTCCCTGACAAGTCATTTGAGAGACACACATTTTGTGTAGGAACTCAGAATATTGATTTTCTTCCACTGGATAACACTTATTAAAGAGTTACAGGACTAATGCAAGTCAGGTCATGGATTCATGGAAGCAGGTAGAATTCAGTGGAAGACGTGGGGCCGTGTTTTGTTAGTGTTCCTCTGAAGGTCAGACCCTTTTATCCTGAGTGGTTTTCAACTGGTTCTGAAGTACAGGCAGTAACATTCAGAATAGATATTAATCATTGATTTAAAAAAGCTAAACACAGCAGAAAAGACTCAAACAAAGTGAAATGATACAGCTCGCCTCGTCTACAAGCAGCCATCTTCCATACTCCACAAATGATTAGGTGTGAAAGTGGGAGCTTTTAACCTTTTTTGTCACAGCCAGGTCTCCCAGTGCATCCACTTCCTTATTTATATCTGTGTGTTCACCTACTCAGAGAGAAAACACTTGCACATGCACTGACTGCATTTTTACAATTGGATTTTGCCTATGCTCAGAGATTTGAGTAAACTGAAAACTCAAGAGACTGTAGCACGGTAAAATGAAATGATAAAAAAAAAGAGGCATTGCAAAGCATTCACAACAACACACCCACACTAACTTATTCTGAAGTGATACTAAGCTGAGGTGGATATCAAGGCAAAACTTTTCAAAATTCCCTATATCAAACAGCATCAATATCCCACCATCTCTAATATGGTATTAGGGCTTTAGCCCCCCCCCCCTCACTCCCCTTGGTCCTAGGGAGGCGTGGTCCCTGGCAGCTTAAAAGAAGTAACAGACTGGCAGGACACAAACTGCCAGGCAGGAAAAAGGGGAGGAACAGGTCAAGCGTGTGCCTACTGACCGCAGTTTGAACTCTGAGACAGAGTATCCATTAAGTGTTAATGCCAACACAGGAACAGTAATTACTTATGTATGTGAAGTGGCAATAATAATACAGATCGTTTTCTTCCATCTCTCATAACTTAATAATTGCTGGGGCATTTGTTATGGAATACTTCTGGCTAAGACTCATATTTTGCATGTTTAAAAAAAAAAAACCTGTGGCAGGAAGGGTATACAGAATAGACTTTCCTGAGGGATTTTTGCATTACCTTCAGCCAACATATTTTATCAATCAAATATCTAAGACTCAAATATTACTCTAGTATACAGCACAAAATTACATTTAATATAATGTTACTCTGTCTAGCCATAATCTTTTTTTGGGAGTTCCTGTTTTGTTGTTTTCAGGTAGCAAAGCAGTAAATGCAGCAGATTATTAAGGTTTTTTGTTGTTTTTTTAAAAAATATTACAACACAGATTTTAGGATCTCCCAATATACGTCATTGGTCTTCCCAGCAGTAAATGCCCCTTTGCTCAAACTCAGTGTTCATGTGTGAAAATCCCCTTTCTGATGGACATACATGTGAACACATGCCATACAGAGCACACATATACAGCTGCACAAAAAATGGCATTGAAGTTCTTCACGTATCCCCTGGAGAGATGGACAACTGTGTGGATTAAAAACAAAATGGGGCAGTAGGCAATTGGAAAGGTGGAGGAGGGAGATGGGACTGCCTCCTTATCTTTGTTTGTGTGTGTTTGTGAGTGTGTGTTTAGGTATTACAGGCTGGAGGACTAGAGGGAGGAGTCACAGAGGCCTGTGAGGCAGTGGAGGGAGAGTAAGAGTAGAAATAATGGAGTGAGGGAATCGACCAGTGAGGAGGATGAAAAATACAACCAGTCAATACAGCTGGGAGTGTATCAATTATGTATGGTTTCAATTCTCTTTTTGGGTAAAAAGAGGAGGGGAATTGACTTGTTCCAAAAGTGTGCATATTTCTGTATTGCTTGTAACTCAGCTGTGGTTTTGTACACATTGTAGATCACCAAAGCCCCTAATCTTCATAGCTTTTATTCCCACAACACATTATGTATAAATAGAATAATGCTGATTAAAAAACTAAAGCAATGAGAGAAATCTGATTTTGATTCAATTCAATTCAATTTTATTTATATAGCGCCAAATCACAACAAACAGTCGCCTCAAGGTGCTTTGAATTGTGGGTAAGGACCCTACAATAACACAGAGAAAACCCAACAGTCAAAACAACCCCCTATGAGCAAGCATTTGGCGACAGTGGGAAGGAAAAACTCCCTTTTAACAGGAAGAAACCTCTGGCAGAACCAGGCTCGGGGAGGGGCAGTCATCTACCGTGACCAGCTGGGGTTGAGGGGAGAGAGACAGGACAAAAGACATGCTGTGGAAGAGAGCCAGAGATTAATAATAATTAATGATTAAATACAGAGTTAAGTATCAACAAATTAAATAAGGTGAACGAGAAGAAACAGTGCATTATGGGAACCCCCAGCAGCCTAGGCCTATAGCAGCATAACTAAGGGGTGGTTCAGGGTCACCTGATCCAGCCCTAACTATAAGCTTGATCAGAAAGGAAAGTTTTAAGCCTAATCTTGAAAATAGAGAGGGTGTCTGTCTCCTGAATCCAAGCTGGGAGCTGGTTCCACAGAAGAGGGGCCTGAAAGCTGAAGGCTCTGCCTCCCATTCTACTCTTAAGTATCCTAGGAACCACAAGTAAGCCAGCAGTCTGAGAGCGAAGTGCTCTATTGGGGTGATACGGTACTATGAGGTCTTTGAGATAAGATGGGGCCTGCTTATTCAAGACCTTGTATGTGAGGAAGAGTATTTTAAATTCTATTCTGGATTTAACAGGGAGCCAATGAAGAGAAGCCAATATGGGAGAAATATTTTCTCTCTTTCTAGTCCCTGTCAGTACTCTAGCTGCAGCATTTTGAGTCAGCTGAAGGCTTTTCAGGGAGCTTTTAGGACAGCCTGATAATAATGAATTACAGTAGTCCAGCCTAGAAGTAATAAATGCATGAATTAACTTTTCAGCATCAGTCTGAGAAAGGATGTTTCTAATTTTAGAAATATTGCACAAATGCAAAAAAGCGGTCCAACATATTTGTTTATTATGCGCACTGAAGGACATATCCTGATCAAATATGACTCCAAGATTTCTCAGTGTTACTGGAGGCCAAAGTAATGCCATCCAGAGTATCTGGTTTGACACCGTGTTTCTAAGATTTGTGGGGCCGAGTACAAGAACTTCAGTTTTATCTGATTTTGATAATACCATGCCTGTTAATAAGCAAAGGGGGGGGAAACATGTTCATTTCCTTGTGCATGGCTTAACAGCTTCACTTGAAAGAACAATATCAAGAACTGTAAATGATACCTGCATGGCTGTTACTCCTTTCCAGATGCTATGCGCCACCTTCTTACACAATGTAAAGATGTTAAGATGGATATTGACGATATGATGTGAACATCCCTTGCTCTTCTCCTGACCCTTTACTGTCTTTTTTCACTTATCTTCCCATCTCCTCCCTTACTCTTTTCCCCATCTTGAACCCACTCTTCCACGCTCCAGTGTTCACTCTCCTTTGGCGCTCCCAGTCGAGGTGGCCCCTTTGCTCAGTAATTCAGTCAGGAGGCTAAAAGGAGGAAATTACATCCATGCTGCCTGACCACTTTGAACTCTCAGCCCCCCTCTACCATGCCTGCTCACTGGCAACTGGTTTAAAGGCCCACACTGACATTTAAGAGATGGATAGAGGGAGCTGTGAAAGCGCCTAAGAATATTTCGGAGTGTGAGTGTGTGTACTCTTGCAAAGACAGATATGACACACTGACTTACAGTGATGACACATTCTGGTTTTGCATACTTCAATTAGATTCAACCATATTTTAGTATTGCAGCTCTAAAGGTCTATTTTTGATACTTCAGTGCAGGCTGAAGTGATGCATGCTTGTGTCTTATTATTCTGTATATGTATGCCATGTGGGATTAAGTTCTTCTGCATTATACTGTAAGTGAAGGCTGTAAATTGGTGGGTTTTATATTTACAGTGCACATTTCTGACATATTGCATTCATAAATGGCAACACTAAGACACTTCTTCACTAAAAAACAGACTTCATGGATGACACTAACGCTAATGGTGTAGTTATCTAGAAAAGCAGCTATGTAAACCAATAATATGAACTCAACAGGGTATTAGAAAAACTGTGATTCATTCTAGTAAAAAGACTGAAGTTATGAACAATTCAGATCAAGTGTACTTAAAGTGATTTACAACAAACTTGTTTCTGTGAGTAATAATTTTTCAACATTTGACTCCTACATTTAATAGCCACCTTCTCTTCCTGCTTTATCACTCTATATATATCTCCAGGTCAGTCCATACAATATTAAAATGACATTCAACTGAATGTTTTAGATGGATTTTCTTGGCTGTCAATTTACCTGCTTTATGTTATTTTTACCCGCCTATCTGGACTGCTTGTCTATGTGACATTCTTCATATTTGTCGCTTCACTGTACCTCTTTGTCTTTCGATCTATCTCTGGCCTGTCTACATCCAACTTGTCTGAGTGCCTCTCAGTGGGATGCCAGATTGTCAATGCAGCCAGTAATGAGGTGTATGCTTCAGTCAGCATGTGAGGAGTTAATAAGGAAGCAGCAAAGGCCATCACACATCAACAACCATGAGTGTGTGTGTGTGTGTGTGTCTGTGAGTGTGTGCGTGCATGCGGTGGGGGGGGGGTGTATGGGGAGGGTGTGAAGGCAAGAGAGCCTCCTTGGCACACTTACGGCTGTCTGTCGACCGACGGGGGTATTGATTTGGAGGGGAAAAGCAGACAGAAATGAATTCTGATCCACAGAGGTACTCCGCAGTGCATGTCTGAGTGTGTTAGATTTTTTTGTGTGTGCGCGCCTGTGTGTGCAACAGTGTGTGTGTGTGCATGCGTGTGAGCATGTTTGTTCTCTTTGTCTCAGCATTTCTCCCAGTGTACATGATGTACATACAAATGAAGGGTTTGGTTACACCCCACTGCTCTCAGGGCTGTTGCTTGTGCACAAGTGTAAGCCTCTGTGCATGTGCGTCTGTGTGTGCGTTTGTGCCCAAATGAATGTTAGGGAGGGAGCCATTGATAACTAGGCTCAGGTGGTAAAGGATAGTAACCCCATCCCATGATTGTGTATGCATACGCACATGTGTGTGTAGCTTTGTTAGACAGGCATATTTACATAGATGGATGCACGCACATATTTATTTGCATTTGTAAAACTAACAAAACACTCCTCAACTGGACTTCATATGTTCAAGTATTATTGAGGCTGAGAGACTTCCTCAGACCCAATAATGGTGCTTATGATTGAATCCAATTCTATAAGATAAACACAGACACAAAAATTATGGGGAAAATGCTTCTGTAGCAGAGAAAATGATCAGATTTGCCTATAAAGAAACTCTGTGGTGAGAAAGAGAAAGAAAGCAGTGAGTGATATTCGCTAGTGTGTCGGAAAGTGCTTGGGTGTTTTTGTTTGGCAGAAACGGAAGGGGAGAAGAGAAAAAAAAAATCAACATAATGAGACCAAACTGCTTTTGTGTCTCACTCTCTTCGTCTTTCTTCTCTCTCCACCCTCCGTCTCCTTCTCCCTCCCATCCCACGATTCTTAGACAGCTGCTTCTGTGCAACCAAATTAACTGCTCCCCAGCTGCTTTTGGAAAGTGTGAAATAAATAAACGTTTTGCCTCTGAGGTATATAGTGTTTTTGGTTACACATATAAAGTTTAAACAGCTCTGGGTGCCGCCTCAATTCAGTGTGCAGGTAACAAAATTTGTGATTCAATTTAGGTACCACTTCTTGTCTACCACAAGTGCTTTTTTTTGTCTTCCTGTTCCAAATCCCCTACAATTGCAACTATGTGACCCTGTTACCACTATGTGATCTTTCTGGCTCCAAATATGCGATTTACAAGTCGGCAAGAAGGGTAATATTTCAACAGGCTGTCAGCAGACATACTGTTTAAATCACTGGTCTTATCTTGCCTGGGCTCTTTCTAATATTTCTCCTCAAATATTGCATTACAGATAGGGCACCCATCCCTGCACATTCATCTTCCTTCTTTAGCCAAATGTGTGCCTGCACATGTATGAACAGTCAGAGATAAATCGTCATCTGTAAGAGTTTGTCCTTGTGTGTATTAGGACACACGTGTTACAGAAAGTTATTTCTGTAATATTTATTATTTGAAATGATCTTCTGTGAGTAGTCTACTTTACCATTCACCAGAAACACTGATCCAGCCCCACCAATTTAAATCCAAGTTCTTTGACATGGATTTTAAAGTAAATAAAACAGAGGATCTGGGGCATATTTGTAAGTAGTATGGTATATTTACTGATTTTCATGCATATAGACCTAATCCTTCTGTCCAATAAGAGTCTGAAATAGGATACCAGTCTTCTTTTAACGCCACAAACAGACTGTCACACATAAACACACATACGCAAATGTAAACCCACACTGTACAATACTACATCCATCACTTGGGCTCAGACTGACAGTTTTGTCAAAGTGAGCCGCAGGGGTTAGGAGAATGGCAATGTGGGATTGAGTTCTCCCATCGGACGCTGTTCTGACAGGAGAGGAAAAAAGGGGAAGATGAGAAGAAGAGAAGAGAGAGGGGAATGAAATAGGAAAACTCAGGGAATGTGTTACACAACCTTAGCAAACAGAAAGAAAGAAAGAGAAGAAAGGGTTGAGCTGCCATGGGTAGCCCATCATAAAAAAGAAGCTCTCCTGCTGTAGCCTGTTTACTAAGACTGGCCTTGTGAAGGACAGACAAAGAGCATATTGCAGGCCTGGCAGCATGGCCAAATCACTCAGTAAAAGGAACACACACACACACACACGTGCGCATGCACGCACACACGCACAACCTCCTCAGCTACTACGACAAACTGCGGCAAATTAACTGAGCCAAACAGTAACACATGTACTCAATGACAAATGCATGTAAGATACATGTGTGTGCACATACGCACTTTTTCACCCCTTACAGAGCAGCTGGTAGTGTTGAGGAAAAAAAAAAAGAACAGAGGTGTCTGCCTCAGTCTACACAGTCAGCCTGAGACCTCTATATCTTTACAACAGTGCAGGGGACAGAACTTGCTGGTATCCAGTCATGTGTGGGCTCACTTTCAAAACCATGCACAATGCACTGCATTTGATGAATACTAAGAAAAAAGGCAACCAAGAGATGTTAAAAAAAACAGCGAAAGCGAGAGTACGCGAGACTTCTAGGCATTGCCTTCCCCAATTATAGACCAAACAATGCCACCACATTCACTCTTTGCCTGGCTCCTGACAAACCCTGTTGTGATTCCTTCAACTGGCACTCCTGTTTCTCCCTGACACTCTCTAGGCTCTAATTAGGCTTGTAAATAATTATTGCAATTAAAGCCTACAATTAGGAGGACTGAAGCACTGCCATTAGTTTCACAATAAATGTCATGAGCATTCTGCATAGGCACAGGGAGGAAACAGACAAATGCTGTGCCATTATAGAGGCAGTCAGACAGTGAGAGTGAAAGAGACAGAAAGGGTGGGGGGGTTGTATGAAGACAGTTGACATACTCACAGCTCTTAATTACAGAGCTGATTATTCTGGCGGGATTGGCGCTGGACTGTTCCTTTGGCACGCATTCTCAAAAGTGACAAAGTGCGCAGGCACATATGCACTCGTGAGTTAAAAACAAAAAAACAAATTAAAAAAAATGCACATCCTTTCAAATGGAAGCACACCGAGACAAGAAAGAAACAGAGGCAACTTGGTCTGAAATGAGACTGAAATGGGAGGTTAATCAGAGATGAATAGTATTTGTATGAATGATTAGGGGTTTTCAACAAGCTCAAGGACAAGTTTGCTACTCAAGGGGACTTTTGGTGATGGCTTTCTGCCTTCAACTGGCCTCATGTTTTCAGTGTTTACGTTGAAATATTTGCAATTAGCTGCCTTTGTAAAACACCAATTTATTCTCTGACTTAAATATGTATTTGTGCTTTGTCAGCGACATAGCAAAAGTGCAGATTCCACATTACATAGATTAGATTTTTTATTAATTTTTTTGTCAGTGGCTACTTTATGGAAGCAACAGTGAGCTGTAGACAAACAGAAACGGAGGTGTCAGAGTTTCTAAGGATGAGGCACCCTTATTATCTCGTATTATGTCACAGGGCCAGTGAAAGCTGCCTGCAGAGGAGTTCGGGTGGGCGACAGCCATGAGCTGGAACCGAGAGACGTACAAACATACATGATCACAAAGCAATACACAACCATGACATAGGTGTGCGCATGTCTTGAAGTGTACTCATTTGGAGACCATTTCACCTGAAACAGGGGTCAAGCTGCACAGTACTGTATGTTTCTTTGTACTGACCTCCACTGACACAGCAGGAGCTGAGATGTCAAGGTGGGAGAGGGGAAAATGAGAAGGAGTGCAGACTGGGGCGCACTGGTGTGCGCAGGCTTCTATTAATTAACAGCTTGATGGGGGCTGACAGGACGTGTGCTGCTATCAAATAATGAGGTTAGGATTGGCCAATGGTTCCAGGGCACAAAACCTGATTAACACTAATCCTAGCTTAAGTCAATTAACAATGCCTGCTCAGGGACTAATGCAAATGAGGTGCCTTTGTTAGGTGGGCTAGTGCAAAGGGAGCAAACATGGCTTGACATTCAGACATGTAAAACATCTCTAGATCATAGTAAAAAGGGGGACAAACGTACATAGCCAGCATGAGAAAGAACTGACCAGTATGTAGGGGTGTCTCTACCTCAGGATGGGATCATTGAATGTTCCTTGGAAAAGTAATTTAAGCCAGACAACTTTCACTACACTTGCAGTGTCGTGAAGATAACAAATCATCACAGTGTCAAGCGAGAGACAGGACTAGAGAAAATCTGTACAGTATGCAGTGAAAATTAAAATTAGAGCTTGACTGACTGATACTTTGAAGGCTGACATCACTTTATAGGAATAAAAAAAATAATGTTTATGTATACTTACTTTAAGGAACTACATAGGTTAGTACTGAAAAGCAAAAATGATGAAATCATTGTTTGCTTTTCACTACTATTTAAATAGTAGCTTAAACTGTAAGTACCACTTGAGTCTGTGCTGTCTGCTCAACCATCATGTCCGCTCTGCTGTATGTGCTGCAGACAGCACTGACGCCACATTTAAATTAGTCCCAAGTATCTTTGTTACAGACAGCATATAGACAGATCCCAACATGTATCAGTATGTATGAGTCAGGCTCAGAACAAATGACTTCATTGGTTTTACTGTGGTTTACCGTGGCAGAAATTCAGAAATTATGATTAATGTGCAAACTGAACATTATAGCACTCACTTAAGGCAGCTGTCACTAAGATATAACAACACATACACACAACACACACACACATATGGACACATACCCAAACAAATCTTCTGATCAAGGGAGTTTGACAAGTGGGCAGACAATATTGAAGCTAGTTTCTTCAGAATGAAAAACTAAATGGCATCATCAATAACATTGGATGTCTGTATTGACAGGGGAATTTATCCTAATTTGTCCAGGTGTCAATATCAAGTGAAGCTGTCAGGTAGGCGGCTAAGAATCTAAGCTTGAGCTTCTGAGCTGCAGCTCCAGGCCCCTCTTCAAACTGCAGAGCACCTGGGTAAGTAAGCGGTCATGCGATTAATTTGCTGGCCCTTACTCCAATGGCTGCCAAACTGATCCCGCTGTTGTGCTTACATCCAAGATAAAACATGGTGGCCAATCCATCAAGGCCAGCGTCTGCTGTCTGGCTGATAGCAAGATGTCCCAAAGATGTCTGATGAAAAACAGACACTTGTAAGCTATAGCCATAGTTCCCCCATCATCATCCTTGAGGGTGCAATCAAATGTAGATATGTAGTCTGTATGATGGCATATTGCGGTTTGCTCATACATGATAGAAAACATTTGTTCATGATATAAACTTCATGGTTGTCAAAAGTATGAGGCACCTCTTTTTTTTTTTTTTTACTTCTTTATAAAGCAGACCTCATTTATCCTCAGTGGATTCAAATTGGGTGCAGTACATCTTTTTTTTTTTTTTAAACTTACATTCATGTAGTTCAAATGCTAACCACATGCAACTGGGGAATTAGGCAACATTCAGGAATTTTGAGGGAAATATATTCTTATACCCTACGGGACTCAGAAATGAGCTGCACATTCAGAGGTAGCAAAGGAGAATAGTCAGCATTCTGCTTTCTGAAACTCAACTGTCTTCAAATGTGACTGAGGAAAGACTCGTGAAGGAGTGAGATGACTTGGGAACTTTAGAGCAACGATAACTGAATTCAGCACATTCAACTGATTGATCTTCCCAGAAGCAACCTCTTTATTGTCCCCTGTGCTGTAATGGCATATAGTTAAGTTATTGGGACTCTGAGTGTCACTGATAGACAGATTGGGGACGGGAAAAAAAAAAAAAAACGATTTAAGGGTCAAGAGTCAAACCCCTGGTTCATATTCTTGCAGCTGTGTGCTAGGCAGAATGCCCTGGGGCAAACACAGGGTCAAGGGACCATGTGCAAGGCAACACTTGCTAAGGTGGAGAAACCTCTTTTGTTACTCAGTCCTGACAGATTGAAAAGGAAGAAGGGTGGTCTGAACAGAAGCTCAGTAAAGTGATAATCTCATGTCGTTTATGGTCTCTATCGTTTTTTTTTTGACCTGAACTGTTGCAAGAGTTTTTGCTTTTCCACTAGAACATTCATGGAAAGACACACACACACACACACACACACACACACACACACACACACACACACACACACACACACACACCCCAAAACAAAACAAAAAAATGCAACAACAACACATATTTACTTAAAAGATAATCCTAGTTTATCTCAACATTTATTATCTTATGCTCTCTTTGTACTCACCACTTGTGTTGTAGAGGCTTAGAGAAACAAAAAGCATGTACAGTTAAGCTAGAAGCACTCCCTGCAGTGTTTCATAAAATATATATATTTGTTTATATGAATGATTTTAAATATATGCGTTTGAGTCTGCAAAAAGTGAGACACAGCAAACCTAGGAAACAAAAGGCTTTCTGACAATATTGTTGCCTGTCACTTTAAATTTTGTGGAAGCTGCATCTATAGTACAACAAATGTGGAAGGCTTTACAAGCTACAGTGTGTTTCACGTCTACTTACACACATGCGTGCCACATACAAAGTCCTCTTCAATAATGAGCCAGTAGCATGTCAATTAATCTAACCTTGGGTGAGGAGTGAATGAATCCTATTTACTCCTATCGTTATAACCACTGAACCATTTTCCACCCAATCTAACCATACCAGCCAAACAAAGGTTCAAGGGAGGCAGAGGAAACAGAAAACTAAAAGGGGAGGAAGTGGATGAGGTTCATGTTAGAGCAGGTTGCAAGTAGACCTCCTACAAAAAAAGGTTTTTTTTAAAAAAAAAAAAAAGAAGAAGAAGAAGAAAGAATTCATGCATGGATTTTAAATTTCACAGCTGAGTACCTGGAGGAAATTGCCAGGCCTGGAAAAGAGGTCTTCTTTTCTTTTGATAATCTGTGAACTGTAATGTTGCTGTTCCATATATGAAGCTGGCTAAGGGAGGAAGGATGGAATAGAAGGATTGGAGGCTGAGGGGGTTTAATGTTTGCTAAAGAGCCAAGAGTGTATTGGAGAGTGACAGCAGCACATGGCTGAATGCCTCTATAGGGGAGGACTGTGTGTCTGCCCATGAAAGACGAGTCTGTTTTACAAGCCAGCTCAGTATCCCTCAGTTGGTCATGCTAGCAGGAATTTCACACTTATCCTTATAAAGAGCTAGCAATTAGAGGGACACTATTTCATTGGAAACACTAAGTCTTTTAAGGTCTATTATGCGCCATTGTGTGCTGTAACCATAAAACATTACAAAAACCATTGAGCTCCATTACAAAGTCAACACCTGCCTCTTTTCTTGGGATTAATTACAGCAAGATAAAAAAAAAAAGTAACCACTTTAGTTTTTGTTTGTGTGAGCTTCCTTTCTTTTCTTGTTTTTTTTTTTTTTTTTTTATAAAAAAAGGTATTTCAAAAACCTTTTTTTTTTTCCAGAAAGAACTAAAGCCACGCCACAGGTATCACTTCAAAACCCTTTCAGATGATAAATCTTGATTATTCCCCATGAATAATACATTATAGCCCGGCTGCTGACCAAAGCAACTGAAATAATACAGTCACTGATTCTCAACCGTGTGTGATGAGTGCTTGCCCTGCTGCTGAGTGCCAACAGCCATAACAGCACAATACACCACAAAAGACATGAAAAGGAGTCATACAAATGTTGATACTCTAGGCCCTATAAGACCCTACCAATACTGAAGTAGCTGCCACCATTTATCCCAGTATGCTGCGTTGTGTTGATAAACCAACAACAAAAAGAAAAAAAGGCAGCTTGGGGTCTTCCATGGGCCACAGTGTCATGTGTGCTTCAATGTTCTTCCATGTGTCTAAACTCCCAAAAGCAGTACACTAAAAAAAAAAAAAAAAGACACTGCACACATACATGCACAAACACAAAACTGCCCACTGTGGTAAAAAAAAAAAAAAAAAAAAACCCAAAGGAACAAGAAAGCTGAGGCCAATTCTTAAGCATACAAATCCTAGAAAAGAAACACTGAAATCACACAGGAAAAAAAGGAGGAGTTAGCAATGAAAGAAAGACAGAGGAACACTCTGCTACACATATACTGAAGCCTTGAACTTTTCTAGACATTACCCACAGGAGGTGCACGTTAGAATGCAGATGAAGCAGTTGAATCAGGCATAAAAGGGTCTTTACCCTGTCAGCTGCCAGCACAAAGTCCATATAATATCTGACTGAGCCACGCGAGAATAGAGCATTTAGTTCTCTGCAGATTCTCTCATGTGTCCCACTCCTGCATGCTTTGCCCAGGAAACCAGGCTGACTATCTCCAGTAATGAAAAATGCATCTTAAATGAAGAGCTATATGTGATACAGAGTAACAGCCAATTCTCCTGATAATATCCAAAGTTCATCTATCATCGTCATCATAAAAACCCATCAGCAGCTTTTTACTTAAAAGCCAAAGAGGCAGCCACCTGACGCCTGTTTAAGCCTCAATACATTGGCTTCCAGTATGTACAGTATAAGAATTCATTTTAAGATCTTAATAAGGTTACTTTATGGCCTGTGCATGGACTAAGAACCTCGGCAGAGGAATTTTATTTGTTGTGAAGGTGCAGGTGAAAACTAGAAGGGACAGTCGTCCACAGTCAGAGCCACATTCCAGCTATGGAATGGGCTGTCTGAGGAAATTGGATCAGGTAAGCCACTATGCTAATAAATAAAGAAATATTTATTTATTTAATCATTATTTAAAAATAAACAAAACAGACGACAATGGCAGATGCAAAACACTGAATTTTCATGTGCTGGAAAAACCACTATCAATCTGATTCCAGAATCTGGAGAGACTGTTATGATACTGGCGTATTATTAGAGGCATATTTGTTTGTATGTAACGCGTTACTATTAAAGAATAATCCTTGCAGATGATATGTGCTGCACAGCCATGTGTGCTTTGTAAGCACAGGGGAAGATGCAATATTCACTTTAAAATCTACAACTTTTGATAAAATATTTTCAGAGGTGTCGCAGGAATGAAAGATATTTATGGACCATTTCATGTGACACATCAAGCCGGAAAAAGTCGAGGATGTGTCTAGGAGGCAGCTCAGTCGAATCTCCCAAAACAGCAATGACCTTTCTCTCAACTGTGCTTGCCAGTGGCACTGCTGCCCAGCAAAGACCCAAAATTTCAGGATTATTGGTATAAATATAGAAACAGTCGTGCGCATACGCTCATGCAGCATGACTCAAACATGCAATCTGGCAGAAATCCATACGATAAATTTGCTGAATCACGGGATACACAAGGACAGGACACAACTTCAAAGTGAGTGCTAATAAAATCAAGAGATTGCTATTTGATTAAATCAGCATGTCTTGAGATTCAAAAGAGGCACCATAGTAGATACACACAGATAACTCTTAAAATGAAAACCTGCTGTTATGTATTTCAGGACTATCGGTGATGATACAATACCCTATAGGAGGGCACACACACGCGCGCACACACACACACACACACACACACACACACAGCCCAGGGAGTAGAGAAAGCCAGTGAGCCAGGTCTTTTCATCAGTTCCACTGCACTGCCTCGCATTGGGCCAATCTCACCACATCATTAATATGGTGAATGCTATTGTCACTGCATCTACAAAACAAAAGCACGGTTTAACATGGCGGCACAATGGATCAAATATGAAAAAGGGAGCTATTAATATGTTAGGTGAGTGAATGATGGTGTCTTGTGTGAGAGTGTGACAAAGAAACAAATGAGAACTAGAGAAAAAGTTTATTAAAATATAACTTGGGGAAGGTTGTGTGCAAGTCGTACTGAAGACGCACATGCGATAGGTGAAATCTATAGGCTGTAGAGATTGGAGTCTCCAAAGCCTTATGGAGATGCCATTACAATATTCCAGTGTTTTTAACGATAAGGAGAACCTATGTAAATCACCACTAAAGTAGTATTCGTTTTGTTTGTGTGACAGATCGTGCGTCCCTGTAGGTGCCTCTCTGCATGTTTGTATTCACAGAGGCTTTGCACATCCCACAAGTCTTAGCCACAACACACAGAAAGGTGTGAGGACAGGGGAGGGAGGGAGAAAGAGAGCCCAAATTCTGGAGCACAGCCTTGCTGAGCAAATTTTATTCTCGCTTTCTGTCTCCCTCTTGAATGTCTGCCTCTCACTTGCTCTCTCTGTTCCCTCTATTTTCCACCGTGCCAAACACAGAGGACTTCTTTGTTATTCAGAGTAGGAAATGCAACTGGAGCCAAATCTGCCTTGGTTTCCGTTTGATATCATCCCCCCCCTTTGTTCCTGCCGTCTCCCATCACCATGTGCTTGGCCACAGACGGCATCGGTCAGACACATGGGAACAAGCAGAGCTTAGACTAGATAGATCTCATGATGTCCTGGATGTGTGACTACAAGTGTAGTTCGAGGTGACATTTAAGCTTATGATGAGATAAAGGTCAAATAGATGTTTTCCACTGAATACTAGTGTGGGGAAGGGCTCGTTTAACGGTGTTGTGTACTGTACAGTGGATAGTGCTTACCGCCTGCTTAAATAAATATTCTCTGAAAGCATTTTTAATTCTCTAGTCATCCCTCTGATCAAATCAAATCGGGAGAGATAGAACACACTCAAATGTGAAATGAAAACAAGTACGGGCTTGGGATATTCAAAAAACACATTCAAAGCCTGCTTTAGCCTGCCCAGATTCCCTGCACATCCTCAAGCTGCTTTGCAACCCACTTCCAGCCACTTTGGTTCTGACTGCATTGTTCCCAGCAAATCGGACAAATTTACAGCTGAATGTGCATCGGGTCACGTGCACATCCAGTCTACAGACTGTGTTAGGCGTGACCACGGAGAGGTGTCGTTCAACATGCGTGGCAACATCCCTAAAGTAGTCGAACATGCTTCAGTAAGTGTGTGCGTGTCTGTCTGCTTCGATCCTGCCCAACCCTCAGAGAGAAAGACAGGAGGCGTCTCTACACTGAATACTAATATTCACCAAAATCACTTCTCATTCAGATGACTAGCAGTTATGAGCTCAACATCAAAAGCTTCTTTCATCTGCAGAATAAGTGAGAAGAAAGGATTTAGTAAATATGGGAAAGAGACTTTAGAATCAGTACAAACACTTCTTTACTTATGCAATCCCTTGCTACAGAGTCATCAGTTCACTGTCTGATACCTGCATCTCATGTTTATGCATGAGATTATCAGATTCCATTTTTTAATAAATGTGTATGGATTGTAGATATGTATATTAACACAAATAAAAAGTAGTTGCACAATTAAATCATTCCATTTTCAGATGCTCATCAGTAACTGGACACGATTCCCTTGTTATTCAGCGACAAATTAAGTAGATAAAAGACTTGGAGGCGATTCCAGAACACTGAGCTTGCATTTGGTAGCTGTTCACAAGAACTCTCGGTATGAGTTCCAAAGAGATGTTGATTCAAATGAATGACATCATCATTAGGCTGACAAACCAAAAGCAAAAGCTAAATCAACAACCTGGTAGAAACATTCACAAACAAAGCAGCAACTGAAGGAATGGTAGAGCGTTTTAAAGGAGGAAACGCAGCATTTGGGGATCTCCATTGCTTCTAGATTTTAAGGAGCCAGCGACTGCAAAGGATTTTCATCCAAGTATTAAAAGCAATCCTATTTAAAATGATGTTAGTTGTCTAATTAAATTTGTGGCTCTGAAAAGGAGGCATTGTGTATTGTTGTAATTCCTAAACGCAGTACTAATGCAGTATTTGTTAAACCCTCAGAATTAAAGCTTAAAGTCGGCACTCCAATTGCAATGATTTTTTTTGTTTAAATCCAGAGTGGTGATGTGCAGAGGCAAAATATTTGCGGACATGACTGTAGTAAGCCATACAAAGAAACTGAGTGGTTACTGGTGAAGTGATTTGACTTTAGCTTTACTGTTGCTCTCACAGCAGAAACTAGAACTGAGCAACTTCTCAAGTGCTTATTTGTCTTCAAATAAAAAGAAAGTATAAGTCATGTGCTGAAGGGCAAAACACAACATAGTATTCTATTTACTCCTCCTTTTTCCCGTCTTTGGACTGGATGTTGTTTCAAAATGACTTTCACACGCTATCCTTCCACCATGGCTTCAACCCATAAGCTAAGGCTAGCCAGTTGTTGAGTGTGTTAAAAGAAGAGATAAGAGGAGAGGACGGCAATCTATCACCTCACACTGACAGCTTTGCACGTTGTCGCTCTCTAGGGCTGCTACGCTGCCACGCTCCCCTGCAGCTGCTCCTCTTCTCCTCTCCTCTCCTCCTGTCACTTCTCCTCCTGTTGTCGTCTCTCTTCTAACAAACCATGTTTTCCTCTCCTTTGAATCTCCTCCCCTCCACTCTGCCCTTGTGTCTCCCCCTTTACCCTTTTGTCCTCTCACTTCTTCTACCTATTTAGTTTGTCAGTTGCCTTGATGGCTATTGGCTGCTGCCCACCCAGACTGCAATGTTGTGTTACTTCATTAGAAGTGTGAAAAGATGACCTTGCACACTCTGTCTCCCTTTTTCTTTACTCTAAGTCGTACACTCCTCCAGCTGTCCCTTTTCCATCATCACTCTTTCTCCCATCCTCTGCCTCAAGCAGCCAGTCAACCTGCCAGTCTCTTCATTTCTTTCTTTCACTCTCATTCTACCTTATCTTTTCCTTGTCTCTCCATTTCTTTTTCCCTGCCCTCATTGTTTGCCTTCATTATCAAAGCCTGTCACAGCGTCCCCTGCTGTGCCACCCAGGTTATTTATAGCTAACAGTAGGTGGCGGATTGGTGATGGTGAGAGGTGGGCCATCTTGTGCCCTGCTGGAGCTCGCACATTCACACAATATTCCTGACATTTAGAGCATATGCATAAAGGCACATTAAAACCCATCCATTCTTCTGTATGGATGCTTGTGAAATTACGAACCACAGGTTTTCAAGCATGCAGCTTTCCAACACCTACCTGTCTCTCAGACATGACGTAGACGTAGTTGCGGTCAAGAGAGAAGGCCATATCTCTGAGGACGGGACTGCCGTCCTTGATAACCGAGATCGTTTCATACTGAACACCACCGTGAGGGGGCCCATCAACACGAATCTGACAAAAACAGAACACAAACAGGTCAGCTATTACTATTTATATCAATATGACAGCAGGAATAGGAAAAATCAGATGAGAAATGATTGACAGGAATGACAAACATGATTCACATGACTGTTGAAACACTGAAATGACTTGGCTGCTCGGACATTCGGATACATGGGGATTCTCCTTGAGGACTGTTTTCACTATAAAAGACTGAAGAACTGAATGTGACAAAAGTAATCACGTTCATTTTGATTCAAACTTTTTATAATTGCCAACAAATTCGTGACAAACCCTAATATTTTTATAGTATGAGGTAATGCAAGTCCTCATAAGTTAATTGTAGGACGGGGTTATAAAAAGTGTGCAGAAATATTTGTGGATCTTTGTGAAACCCGAGCTCTGTTTTGCTTTTCCCTTTCCCCCGGTGAATGATGGATTTTCTCAGTAAAGCTTTGAACTTGAGGCCAAGACCACCTTACTGCAAAAGCAATGGAAAGGCATTCAAATGAATTATATTAGGCATGTGATCCAAATGGGCCAATGTTAGTTGTGTTTCTTCTTCATTCATTAGTTTCTGTTGTCCAGATATGAACAGAACTGCAAATCTTGAGGGGCAGCACGGGTTATCTAATGCTGAGTGGGGGTTGGGCCGGAGAGATGTCTCATATCACTAGGCCCTCCTCCAACCATGAAAGCTGACGGCTCTATCATCTGTCCATCCTTGCCTACCTCCATTCACCCGAATATTCATCTGTCTATTCAGACAATGACAGCACCAAAGAGCAGTCGGGCTCACAGAGGGGAAAGTCAAGGTCATGTGTCTGTCAAAACAAGATCTACAGTGAAGGGAGGGGTTGGGGGGGGCATGTGAGAAAATGTGTGCACACACAAACTGTTGTGTATGAATGTGTGAGCAAGACCGTGTGTCAAACTGCTGGATGATCAAGTAAGAGAAATGTGATTTAAGTTCACACAAAGTCCCTTGAGCTTTCCCTTCAAAGCTTGAGGGTTAGTTGGGTACACGACAGCAGGCACCATAGTTAAGGAACAAAGCTCAAAGTGGTTAAGCCTTCCATGGTTGACCTACATCTGACCTTGGCAGACTAATCCAAACACTGAAAACAGGACATATGTGAAAACCATATGTAGGAGGAGAAAGGCAGGATGTGGGGGCCGTGCCAGTCTTCATCTGGTTACTGACACTGCAGTGTGGAGGGAGACCTCAGCAAATATGCTCATCCATAAAGCATGTCGGCGCATGGCCAGACCAGCGCTGTTCTGTTCACTACTGTGTCAGTGTGGGTGTTGTGCGAGTGCATTTGTGTGCGTGCACCCGTAGGAGCAGTCTGTCATGCTGTGATATGTGTCCTAGCAGGCTGCCACTAGGGATCACAAGATAACCCGACCTTCCCACTGCAGGCCTGCAGTTCATCTGAATCAGATCGCTATCACACAGTCTCTCACCACTGTCCAGGGGCTTTTAAATTAACATTTGGCCAGAAAGAGACTCACACACACAGATGTCTACGAGTGTGTAAGGAAAAAAAACCTCTCTCTCTACTCAGACACTTTGTTAAAAGAACAAACGCACTAGGCCCACCAACTACACGACAGTAGAGCTGCTCTGTTAAGACAAAAATCTTTTTTGCCTTGTTCACTATCAAAAAAAACTATTTAGCATGATTATCCAGCTGGACAAATATACTGGCTATCAGCAAATGATCGAGTCTATGGTAGGCTGTTCTTTTCTTCCCCGTTTTATTTTGATTATTTAGCCATCTACTTAAGAAATAAAGTGTTAAATAATTAACTTAAATAATTAAGTTCAGTTGCTGAATTGTGCCATAAAGATTGCACCTCTTTCCCTTAGTTGTGTGAACTACAGTTGAGAATTGTAGTAGACTCATCATATAGTGCAGTGTCTGCACTGCATTCACACTTTTGTAAATATGTTGTAATATCATCCTATTACCAATTTACTTTGAAAGCATCACAAATTATAGTTATTTATTAAAGATTTTGACTAAGTAAATAAATATGTACTGAAGTGAACATGCCACAGCCCGTGGGCTCTTAAAGCGCGGCAAAAGCCACCACCATAAAAAGAAAGTGTGCTGCATTTATGTCACAAGACATAATGAGAACATCACAGCAAAGCAGGATGAAGTACAATAATATTTTTTTTCCTTATAGTAGCTGTAAATCTTGCAATAACTGTTACATTAACACATATATAGACACAAATATGTAGGCACATTGTTAGAAAGTGTAAAAAAAAATATGTGAACTGGGTTAGTTAAATAGAAGTACTTTCCAGGGCAGGCTCACCTCTGGGTGGGCGAATGAGAGACAGAGAGAGAGAAAAAGAGAGAAAATGAAAACCCAGAGCAAGTAAATGGAGGCACTAGTGCTTAGTGGACCAAAAATAATTCTGTCAAAGACTCCCTCTCTTTACCACACTCCCACACTACCATTCTACCAGTCAACAAAATGTACCACCTGAGTAAGCGACTCTCATGCTCAAAACATCCTTTCTCCAGCATCGCTTTACTTCAACATTTAGCTTGCTCTCTTAGGTACTTAAATCTATCCCATTCTTTTTTTTGCACTGTATGACCTTGCATTATTTATCAGCCTGGGTGAAAAGGCTGCAAACAAGGTGGATTTATAACCCCAAGTGCCTCTGAAATTATTACTGCCCCTCTATTTTCAGGATTGCCCATCCATGGAAACAACCCCTGATGCCCTAGAGAGCTTTCCTTTGGTTTTGGCCTGGCCTAACATGGGTCCCTTTTCAACACCACAGCCATTAGCTAGCCCCTCTCCATCACCAGCATTGGAGATCTGCAACTGAGTTTAGTGGAGTAAGGGGGAAAAAGTGAAGATGGATGAGATTGTTGAAAAACAGTAGACATTTTCCCCTTAGGGGCACCGTGGGCAACTTTTTTTGTTGAAGAGAAAAACAGTGCTGCCATGAACGATGAAAAAAATATGATCACGGTGAAAAGATGAAAACAGGCATCATCCAAAGCCTGAAGCACACAGACGGTTGCAATACTTAGTTCTAAAAATCCAAACCCCCTCTTTAAAACTATTATGAGGCAATTGTTGAATTGTAAAGGATTATATACTTAGGTTTTAAATTATTCGTTTTCTTGGTAAGTCGCCTGCTAAAAACTTAATGTAACCCAAAGTAATGTCTTAAACCTCAAATACTTCAATGTGGACTTCTGAGCTTGATGGGCAGCCAACATCCAGGCTGCCATAACCTACCAAAAAAAAAAAAAAAATCAACAGATTAAATAAATAAGTTTTGTTTTTATTTACAAACTTGACGTCACAACACCTAGTCAGCATTAAGCGAGTAGCGGCTGGGGGATGGAGAGTGGGGCTGGTGTGGTTGGCCAGCAGGGAAGCCATGGCAGAGGCATCAGAGGCTTCCCCTTGTGGCTACAAGGCCCTTTGCCAGTGGGGTGCTTTTGATCAGACCATGTAAGCACCCTGGAAAAACGTTTGAAGATTGACCAAACTCCAATTCAAATTGCCCTTCTCCCTTTTTCTCTGTCCGGGTCTCTCGTTTCTTCTCCCTCTCTGTCTCTCCCTTCCTGGTTTCACTGGGTTTGAACACTGTGCCAGACACTGGATCCCCAACTGCGAGAGTCCATGTGAAGCAATTTGCTTGAGTGCTGAATAAATCCTGCGTGAAAAAAATGCATCGAATGTGTGTTTGCAGCGTGTTGTGGATGCTGCTGCTCAGGAGTAAAAAGAATTATACACGACAAAGAACCCCCCCCCCAAAAAAAATGCCATTCTTTCAATAAATAATGCTATAAAATGTGCAAAGAGGTTCTCATTTGCTCTCAAAATTCCAGCCATGAAGTGACATGAGATATAACATTATGCATATGTGTGCAGATTGGTGCAGTTTTAGAGTTTGCCTCCTTCCAAGTGTTTGTTCAACAGCAGATGCTCGATTTCTAAAGAATGTTTCCCCTTTAATAGTCCAGCTGCTAACTATTACCTGAGAGCTGTTTTCTTTTTAAATATGTGCAGAAATCGTATTCTCAAACCTTAGCCTTGAGGGAGGTTAGTGTTCTGAAACAAGATAACCATGTGTACAGGTCGCAGCCAAGACCAATACAGATCCACAGGGTGTGCATTATTTTACCACTGCGTTTCAGCTGGCAGAGCAGAATGGAACCCACACATGAGAACCTTTACCAAACCACAGAGTACACCAACACCTTGTAGCAGGATAGAATTAAGTCATATGGTAGGTCTTCCACCTACACCTTGTACCAGAATAGGAGATTATGCTCTTATGGCTGAATCTCAAAGAGAGAGAGAAAGATAGTCCCCGAGTAACCTATCTGGCAGCTATCTTCTGCATCTGTGCTAATCCAGTTCAGTAGTCTTGAGTGTTGAAGTGATAGGCATTGCCTTTATCTGCTTGATCCCACACACTGGATTAGATTCTGCAGAAGTACACCGCTGCACACTTTCACACGCTGTCTCAACAGACAGAGACGCCACAGGAGCGGCTCTGCTTAAGAAAATGGCACTTGTTTTCAGCTGGGGTCATATACAGTTTAAAGACACACACACACACACACACACACAATCTGACAATGATCATGATGAACATTATCTAATCAAATCCAAATTATGTGATAGAACCAATGTGAGCTTTTCCAGATAGCCTTGAATGTGATGCTGAGATTGCATGGATCATATGGCAGGTGATATACTGCTGACAGCATTTTAAGCACCACTGATGCTTATCAGGATGCATCCATGATTTGAAAAGCTTTTGGCCAGGTGCTCTTACGCCATCAGGTTTTGCATCGCAAGCACATCTTTAAGAAAGAAAAAGACACTTTTCGCAAGCTCATACTTTGTCTTTTTATTTTAAAAAACCCCTCCAAACTCAGGACAATATTAGGGGAGTGCCCCCCCCCCCAAAAAAAGTGCATTAAATTTAACACTAGGAAGCTATGCTAAGTTCCCATGCTGATGTGATTCCAACTACTGAATACAGCAGTTTTCTCAAAGATGCTAGAGTCTCAAAATGATGCACAAGGTGTTCTTTTGCATCTGTAGTGCGACACACTAGGTTTAAGCAGCAATCAGGCTGATTGATGGAAACAAAGTGAACAAGCAACGCTCACAAGCAGGACATGAACCACGGCTGACAAACTTGTGACTAACTGTACCACCATCTCCCAACCTTGCAACACAGACTTTTTCACTCTTCAAAGGGGGGGGGACTGTTATCTCTGAATCCAATGCAGTCTGGTGGTATACGTCTGATATGCCAGCAGCTTCTGACAGAACGTCAGAATTTGACGCCCTGGGATGTGTTGATATGGACACATACTAGATGAAGTCAGCCCCTTCAGGCATGAGTTGGGGATCAGCGCGAGTGGACTGGTGGTAAAAAAAAAATTATAATAATAGCCAACACACCAGAAGTAAAATTCCAGCGAGAGACAAATTGTTCCTGATTTTCAGGTTATCAGTAAAACTGAGGAGCATCTACATGATTACTATACCTCAGGTAATCCTTAAAGGAACATATAGTGAAGGAGAAGTCTCACACACACACAACACACACACACACACACACACACACACACACACAGAAAAATAAGCTGGTTATGTTCGACAGCTTGCAGAATCCCGTGTACCAACGAGGCTCACTATGCCTATTTTCATGTCTGTCCTGGAAACCCAGCTTGAAATGTAGCAGAATGCTATTGTATTTCTCTACTTCAGGTGAAATGGGTTCAGGCTATTCAGCTGCCTGTGTGTGAGACCCCCCCCCCTTTTTTCCCTCTCTCCTCTCCTTATTCTGCACACTGGGAGAAAACATGGAGCCTCTCTCTGCCTTGATAACGCATCTAATCCATCACCAGTGTCAGGCTGAAGAATTCTGGTGTCACTAGTGAGCAGCGTGTAGAAATGTCCTGTGTATGTGTGTGAGATGACTCCCAAAAGCCCAGTATGCCATCTCTTTTGTTCCTGTTCCTGTTGTACAATATAAGCTCCCATAAGGCTTATGTTAGCCTGTGTCAGTTCCCATCGGATAGACTTGGGCTTGAGAGACCACATGTTGGTGAGGAGGAAAACACAAGCAAAGACAGAAAGAGGGCGAAGAGGGGAAAGGAAGGGAAAATTACAGACAATTACAGAGTTCAGAGAAAAGATAAGCAATAAGATCTTTTTTTTTTTGAAAGTTACAGAGGAATGGAATGGGAAAGATGAAAAAAGCCGTTGGCATTAGGATAACCACAACAGACATCACTCTTTTTGTAAGTGGAATTCTTTCTCCACCTGGCTCATATGGTGGCAGTATATCAGCTAAAGTGACCTAAGCCTTTAGTTAATACAAGGGGCAATTACTTCACATTTTTGGCAGGGCACCATAAAGCCTATTGATTTGGCTCTCTGCCCCATCAACGAAGCAGTTAACTCTCTCTCCTCTACGGCATCTTTTCTCATCTGTTTGAAAAGAAAAACAAAAACCTGCCCACACTGCCTAACAAATCACACACCATGACCATTCAAGTGACCATTTTATTTATTTATTTATTTTTTTTACTTTCATTACATACCAGCAAGAATCACTAGGAAACATTCTATTAAATTGACTACCAGTGACCAATGCTGCAATTTGCCCTCTGGATAATAGCTATATCCAACACTCATTCAATAAAGTTTTAGCTCTGCAATATTGATATCTCTCAGTCCCATAACTCACAACCCAAAACATGATTATATCAGCACTTTCTTCTGTTTGCCCCCGAGTGCAAATAGAAACCAGAGACCACGGCATGCATTAGGGGTCTGTGGTGGGATGAGATCAGGCTTCAACTCTAATCAGCCCAAACACATATTAAGCACAGCAGCACAATGTCAGGCCTATATTTAGCACCACATTAAAACACTGAACAGAGGCCAGCATGCTGCTGATGGACACAGTCCAGAAAGGTTCACAAAGAGCAAAAACAGAGGGATGTGGTGGGAGGGATTTTCTGCTTGGCCCTTATAATTTGGGTTTGTATTTGAGTTTGCCAATATGATGAAGCTATTGTTCCTATTTGCATGTAGAAAACATTTTTCTAACAACTGAATCCGCACATCAACCCTGACAGCCACTTAGTCCTATAGCTTTACAGCTGATATATATGCAAAACATCACGTTTACATAACTATACATAAGCCCACACACAATTCCAAGTTATGAGCACAAAAACAACTACCTCTTCAATAAAGCCTGTCTTCTAATAAGGAATCCTTCTCTCCAGGGATTTTTTTTTTGAAGATGGAGCTTTGAATGCTGCGATGTACATGTTGAAAGAACAAAGAAAAGCTATACCCATTTTATCTGAGTAAATAAGCAAGGGACAAAACAAACACAAAACTATTAGATGCAGTACACACAGCTACTGATGGTTAGACATAAGTTATTAGAGGAATGTCAAACAGACCGAACCAGAAGAAAATATCGCTCCTCCTGCTCTATCCCTCGGTGTACTTCAAAGTAGATCACAAAGATATGTGAATCAAGAAGTAGCTCAGAAAAGGTTCAGGTGAGGGGCAAATTAGCTGAAATTGTTTCAATTTCTCCCACTGGATTTGTAAGATTTAAATGTGGGACAAGACTGGCAGGTAGATGTGATACTTGGAAATTATAGCCAGTGGGATCTGCACAACAGATGAGAATATAAAAATCACTTCAGCCGAGACCATATTTTTTACACTTGTAATGTGCGTAAGCTTGAATAATCTCCCTATATGTTTCGTGGTGTGATTTACATTACTGAGATGTACTTGTTAGTGGTAAGTGCACATGCTTTTGAAGAGTGCATTATACTGTGATAAGGCGCTGACACTCAATGAAGTCTTCATTAGGGCCACATTATTGCAGGCTTTCTCTGACACGCGCTGGACCTATTATAGATAGGCATGTGGCATGTAACGAGACAAGTGTGAAGGGGCCTAAGGATAAGTGGAGACCATGAAAGAGGAGAGAAAATGTATATACACCAGAAAAATGAGGAAGACAAGACAGAAGATTATACCTAGTAGATGGATATTATGGAAATAGTAGTCTGCAAGATCCATATTTTTTGTGGATTTTTGGCACCATCCTTGAACATTCTGACATATACATTGTATTTTTTTCTCAGATCTCTTAAAAAAAAATGTCTGCAAGTTATTGATATCATATAATTGTTATAGTTTCTGACATTTTTTGAGGAAGAGAAATGCCGAGTAGTAGTAAAGAACACCATCCCAAAGGTCAAGCACGGAGGTGAAAACATTATGCTTTGGGGCTGTTTTTCTGCTAAGGGTAAAGGACGACTTCACAGCATTGAGGGACCAATGGGAGGGGCCATGCACTGTAAAGGCTTGGATGAGAACCTCCTTCTCTCAGCGAGAACACTGAAGATGGGTCATGGATCCATGACCCAGCATGACAATGACTCAAAACTTACTGCCAAGGCAACAAAAGAGTGGCTAAAAAAGAAGCACATTAAGGTCATGGAGTGGCTTAGTCAGTCTCCAGACCTCAATCCTAAAGAAAATCTGTGGTGGGAGCTGAAGCTTCGAGTTGCCATGTGGCAGCCAAAAAACCTAAAGGATTTAGAGAGTTTCTGTAAAGAGGTTAGGGCCAGAATCCCTCCTGAGATGTGTGCAAACATGGTGACAAAATACTAGAAACATCTTCCCGCTGTGCTTGCCAACAAGGGTTTCTTCACCAAGTAGTCATGTTTTGTTTTATGTAATTTATTTTTTCTGGATTTTTGGTTGATATTCTGTCTCCCTCCATTAAAATGAAAGTACAATAAAAACTAAAGACCATTCATTTCTTTCATTTCTTCAACATGCAAATTCAGAGGGGCATCAAATAATTATTTCCCCCAGATATAGATTCTGTAACATCACTCTCCTGCTAACACTAGTGCTGTCGCTGTCGTGGTACTTTTCATGCCACTGGCTTTAAACAGAAGAAGGTAAGAAACTGATGCAAAGATGACTGGATGACCAAACAAGTCCATCTCATTCACGCCCTTCCAGCCTAAATTTCAAACCATACCACGTGTAACTCTATGGAGACAGACATCACAACCTTTAACCTCTCACCTACCAACTTCCCAACAACTCCTGAATAATTAGTGCTCGCCTTGTAAGTAGGGACCGGGGTAAGATGAACATCACTCTGTGAACCTCTAATAACCTTTGTTGTTCAACAGAAACAAAGTAGAAGGGGGAAGGGATAAGAACAAGGGATGGACTATGAGGGGTAAGGGTTATCCAATCAGTCCATTGCAGCAACACAGTGATGCTACTGATGGGTTGAGGAGGGGCTGGATTGTCTGACCCCATTCAAACTGCTTACAAGAAAACCAGGCCAAAACCCCTGTGCTGGACAAGGGTTGCCATAGTAACCTCTCTCCCCTTGGGCACAAGATCAGCAGGGAATCAACTGAAAGTGTGTGTCTGTGTAAATATGTCTATGTGCACAGATAGGCTTGCATATACAGTACCAGTCAAAGGTTTGGACACACTCACCCATGCATATGAATAATGAGTGTGTCCAAACTTTTGACTGGTACTGTAAAATTTTAAAAATTAAAAAAAAAAAAAGGAAAAAAAAAGCTTTTATAATCAGTATTGTTTTAGTCATCTTTGGCTCAAGTTGAACTCATTTGGAGCACACTGCTCATTTTTAGTCTCTGTCCTTAGAGGGATTTTGTGGCAGGGTTTGTTTTCTGCCCAATTAGAACCTGTGGTGATATTAGCTGGCCAGGAAATTATGGCATTCCAACATAAACCATCGCTGAGACTGAAAATAGGATGTGTTGGGTTTATGTGCGGGTTAAAAATTGTTGGTGTAGTAATGTTGTTTCTCAGATCTTAAATGTGCATGAAAAAAGATGTCATCAAAAAAGAAAAAAAGTTTAAGGTGATCATTGTGTACTAAATAATACAGCCTGTGTAACATAGTATTTGATATGAAACTTCAATAATCTGACATAAAAAAAATTCTTACATTAGATTCATTTTAATATTGCATTACTCTAGAGAGCTCTATAATACATGTATTAATGTTAATGACAACAACAAACTTAAAACTAAGTTTTTAAGGACCATGAGCATACCTTTTGGTACAAAAAAAAAGAAAAAAGTTTTTTTCTATAATTAAACAATCCAACCAACTCTGGGGCCCGGACCATTTATACTTCCTCTCTATAATAACACAGTAATACCATCTGCACATAAAACAAGATAATGACTGTCAGGCATATTTGTCCTATGTGAGAACAGCAGCAAACAGGGCCTTGATTCATTAGTCTGCTAATTAGAAAACACTGTAAAGAATGACTTATGGCGCTGTGTTCTCAGCAATTCTATGCACATTTACGACATTTAGAGTGAGGAACACAAACACAAGATCAGACAGGCTCAGACTTAAAAGGAATCTACTGAATGCAGCAATGTCTTTATTTGTACATTATACATGCAAAAAAGCAACAGGCCTGAGTCTTCCTGTAGATCAGGGGATCAGAGATACTCATCAGCAGAGACATGTGTCTGTGACAGAGTATCTTCCTTTATCCCCCAAACACTGAGACTCAAACACACCCACACACTCTCCCACCCTCCTTTTATTCCCTCATAACTCATACATATGTTCTGAAGTGGCAGAAGAGGAAAACGCTGCGTATGCAGAATAGAAAAGCAGTGTACTCTCAGGTCAGAGTAAGTAAAAAAAATAAAATAAAAATGCGCGTGAGAGAGAGAGAAAGAAAATGTGTGTATAAGCGTGAGTTTCTGTGTGATGCCAGCACATTTTGTAGTCTATGAATCTTCACTAAAGCTCTTTAAAAATGCCCACCAATCTTGCGTCAGGATTTAATGCCTGCTTCACTCCAGAAGGAATAGAGCAGCCAGTTAAAGTATGCTAATTCAGTGGCACTAAATACCCTGCTTTAAATGTCAACCTTCCATTATTACACACAGCGCCTGCCTTAAAACGAGCACAGAATCATAAACACACACACACACAGACACACACAAACAGAACTGCTCACAGTGCACATTTACAAAATCACTCTTGTGCACGAACCTAAGGAATATAAATACTTGTTTATCGTAGCCACTTTATACAATTGGTATCTGAATGAATACCGGGCACTTGTGACACAATAGTATTACTAAAGAGACATTTCATTTGGAGGAATATTGGAACAGAGAAATGTACAGGAAAAGGGTCAGAAGAAAAAAAAAAGAAAGACAAAATTGTAGTGATGGAAGACAACAATGGAGCAGGAGGCAGATGTGCCACAGAACCACAGCAAAGCCAGAGCAAGCAGAAAGAAATCAGCTTTCAAAGAGCCAGCGCGAAGCCTGATTCTCCTCCACAAACAAGGGTGACAGCACCATTAATTCTATTAACCCTATTAGTATTCCATCCTCATTGCTTCTCTGGGTCAATACACACCTCCATCACGCTGCAAAGCTTTTGCCTCTCTTCCAAATGTAAAGGGAGAAGGGGCGGATAATGGAGGGTTCAGGGATTGATGTGTAAATGGGAAATGAGACAATGGCACATCCCCTACTTAGCTTGTGGACTGTGGTAACCAGCCAGCTCTCTCAGACCATAACTTCATGGCACACTGACGGATACACATCTACATGTGACAGCCAGGTAAGGACTGAAGAAGAGCAGAAGTGGTACAAGGGCCTCAATTTGTCTGTGTGTCACACTTGTGAAAACGAAAGAGAAAAGCCTTTTTCAATTGACTCTGAGGTCACAGCATTACACTCAAATACAGTGCAGCATATTCGACACTGTAAGAGTATGAAATCCAACCCGTAGAGAGAGGAGGAATGATAACAGCAACTCATAACTCATCCGCTGCATATTAAAAGGATATGTTTGGATTTCTCTAAGTGTCACTCTTGGTAGGCATGTTAGAGAAGTGTATAATTTTGAAAACTGAACTGAATAAAAAAAATTAAAAAAAACCACCACCGACCACTGACAGGATAACAATTTACTTTTTTTTGGTCTGACTTTTATTTTTAAGTAATTTGGAGAAGGCGGCTCATCGCCCACCCGCGTCCATATAGCAAACAAATAATACTGTGATGGTTGGCTGTTTCAGCTGTTGGCAGCTTGATGAGTATAAAATTCTATGAATCACATGCTGTGGCATTTGGAGTCATAAAATCGCAACCCAATTTAAACCTAAGGGAGATTTTGTTAGACAGCACTCTCCACCTGCAGCATCAAACACCACAAGAGGAATTCTCTGTTGAAACAATGGTGTTTCAACTCAATAGCCTTTACGTGGCTTCTACTACAGAAGCTAAGCGTGGCAAATGAGTTCAGGTATGACAGCCTCAACACAAACCTAACCTCCCTGTCCTCCTCCAGCTTAGGGTAGGTCATGAAGTTGCCAACAGACACTAGCGTACCAAGTATGTAGGGCAGCACCATTAGGGTATTAGTGCCGGTCAGCAGCCAGCCAGTTTATGTGTGTGTGTGTATGGAAGAAATTAGGGATGTGCAATAACACCCTGGGGGAAAAGATACAATATGATTCTGTGCTGAACTGAAGTATATTCTGAGGATCTCAAAACTAGACAGAAATCAGGTGCCTCCGCCGTGTGTGGCTGTGAAACACTTGAATGTGTAGGACTTGGCCAGCACATTCACACAACCGTGTGTGCTTGTTCTTTATCTGTGTTTTAGCACATATTTTTAAATCAACCAAAACGCCCCACAAATAGCCCCCCTACTATACTGAAGCACACGCACCACTATGTGCTCTAGCCGAGAGCTAGACTGAGAGTCACAATAGAGGGTTGTGACAGCTCTCTTGCTTTCATACTGTATACAGTACAGCTACAACAGTAAGGGGCTATCTCTGGTGTTTCTGGAGTTGAGCGGGGAAGCGAGCATAAGCTTCCCTGCCGTCTGGCTTGACTGATTCATGCCAATATTACCTGAGGGATTAGCCATTTCCTCTGTATAAATCCACTATTGTGAGGTAATGTCTAGCATTAGCAGCGGGGGCCGTAGAGGGTTTTGTTACATTAAAAATCTTCTGCCAAAAAGCGTGCAAGACTGGCGTGAAATCCAAAAAGGAAGCATGTTACAGTGTATTAGCATTTACTCTTACTTTCTCTCTATCACGGCTCAGTCAGATTAGGAATGAGATCATTCTCCGAGGAAAGGTTTATCTAACTGAGTGCAGTGACATTATTAAACTCAAATTCCAAAGCAGAGCGTAATTGATATCTTGATTTGAATGTACCTCTCAAATGTGAGTTAACCTGGCATATCAGGCGCAATCTGCTTATTGATTTTACCAAGCTAGAGAGACTGAGCTGGAAAAACAAGGCTTGAAAACCCACATCAAACAATAGCCTTCTCCCCCCTCCCCTCTTTTTCACGAGTTGACCACAGACTCCGGCCAGACGGCTCTATGTTTGGCCACCTCAGTCCAGATCCCCCCATAACTCTCTGGCTTCCTTTTATTCCACAACTGGGCTTTATGGAAAAATACGTGTTTTCTGGTTCTTTTCCTCTCCATCTCTTCTTCCTTGTTCTTACTGTAAAAAACCACATAAATGTTTTGGTCAACACAAACCTAAAAGCATGTTTTTCCAGGCGGGGGACGGGGGGACACAGGGGAAGAGTGGAGGCTGTGTGGGAAGGATTCATAGCACAATGATATAATGCGTCTGCAATTCTCCCGCCTGACCACTGCTCTTTGTTTCTCTAAAACAAGAGGCTACATAACTGTGTTCTTAAAGAAGAGGAGGGAGGAGGAGGAAGAGGAGGAGGGGGAGGAAGAGGAGGAGGAGGACTGGGTGTCTGGTTGCTTAACAGTTTTTGGGGACACTGAGGGAAGAATTTTCTGTGTCACAGAGTGAGCAGACAGAAAATACAGGCACACACACCCAGAAACAAGCAAAGGTCATAGTTCGTTTAAAGTCAGCCACAAGGACAACAACTATGTGCCTGATTTACCTTCCTTCCACACATGCAGCCAAGAGTAGAGAGGGAGACGCAAAACTGCAGATGGAATACCGCACTGTTTTGATACAACACATGGGCTAGAATAAACAGTATTAGGATAACTTTCAGCTGGATACAGAACGTCCGATTTTACTGGGAGGTTTATGAAAACAGTCTGGGTTTTGTGCTGCTTGAACAGCTGGAACTTTTACCACACAAGAGTCATAGTTCCATAAAATTGCTACAGAGTTCACCATGTAAAAAAAATAAAGCTTTGCTAAAATTATTTCAGAAATTAGTTGGTCTCCCAACACAGCTATTGGTCTGTATGGAAAGCACTGGGTGTTAATGCGGTGCTACAGATGCCATGTGCTATTTCACACAGGTTCAAATTCACCTGGGACGAAGGCTGTCACTTAGGGCTAAAGGTCACGAAATCTCTTTATGAGCCATCTCATGTGAAAAATGAACGGTGTTTGTTGGGGGTCAAGAGGAAACAAATGGGGCGCCCAGGGTATCATGAACCATTTCCTGGTGGATATAAAGTTAATCCCTCAGCTTCAGCCGACAGTGCGTCTTTAACCAGATTACCCCAATAATCACCTAAACATCACTGCAAAGAACTAATTTGGGTGTCTAGTCATAACAGTTTCATGACATCAACCAATCCTGTGAAACCTTATAAATTACAGTGTCTAATCTGCTGTACTGTATATACGCAAGTCCCAGACATTAGCAAAGCCAGGATCACCTAGTGTTATCCTCTGGGTGTTGAACAATAGGGAGCCATAATATCCATTCCTTACAAAGGCATAGTACAGAGCTAGTGTCAAGCAGATGACAGGTAAGAGTGTGTGTGTGTGCGCGATTGTGCATGTGCCCGAGTGTGTGAGAGTGAGAAAGCGCGAGGGGTGGGGGGTTTACAAACGCATGCATTTGCGTGTGTTAACGTTCATACATGCATAAATAGTTTTCAGTCTCTTGGGTGTCTTTTGGTCTGTGCCCCTCCACTGAACACACGTATGGGAGTTGAGGCTAAGGGGTGTTAAGGCCAGACAGCAGCAGGGGGGTGGGGTTAGGGATGGATGTGAGGAATGCAGAGACCTAAGGGCAATGACAGGGATGGACTTGGGTGAACAGACAGGCAGCGATATGGAAAGACAGTAACCCCCCTACCCAGAGCTCTTCCCATAGGACCTCCTTGATACACCTCATGTGTCTGCCTCACACTTTCCATTTATTTATTGTTCCATTCTCTTGATGCTTGGGTAATGCCAGCCAAAAGGCAAATGACTATAAATGGTGCATTCCTTTGCCATCTGAAGGTGTATGCCTGCATGAGACTGCACTTTTGACAGTGTGTATGCACATGTAAGGGATCCAGATGGTGTTTATACTTACGGGGACTGGCTGAAGTTATGAGTCTGCATCAGAATTGGAGGAAGAGGGTATAAGGAGTGAAGTGGCTGGGAAAGAGGGTCACACATCAGCAGTTGCGTGAAGGCCTGCCGTTTCCACTTCCTGCCAGAGATTTGTCTAAAGGGAGGCCCTCCATAATTCAATAACAATAATCCCCAATGAAGGGCCAATAAAGAAGGCTGCTGTGGGGTGGAACTAACAGGCTGTATGCCTCCTCCTTCTCCAAACCATCCGTCCATCACTTACTAGAGGGAGAGAGACTGGAAAAGCAAAATGGGGTAGCAGGGTGGGGGTCTGGGGAACAAACCCAGCTGACATGCCGCCTGCAGACAGCAGCCAGGCGGACAGACAGACAGAGATACAGATCCCGTCTCTCCCTCCCCTCCTCTCCAGCCTGCATGGCCTCCCTTCAGTCAATCCCCAGGCTGCCTCACCCCAGTCCTCCCCCCACAGAGCAGAGAAGTGCAGCTGCCTCCTATAGTTCCCTAGATGAGTAGCTATGACGGCAATCAACACAAAGACAAATGAAATTATGCAAATACATATACACCCAACAGAAAAAGTCGAACCAAAACAGCCAGTAACACCCAGTAGGGATCATCTGGCTGATTGAATGGAATCCATAACTTAAGATCATAAGACCATTTTCCAAATATGTACTCAGAGTGACTGTAGGATATTTTTTATAAAGGTCACAAAATACGTTATTGCGGTTGAAAAAATGAAGTGCATCAGTGCCAACATGCATGATGTGGGTGTGTTTGTGTTACTGTAAGTCTTTGTTTGTACATCATGAGGACTTCATTAAGAGCTTATCTTGGTTTATAGCTGTATTAAGATAATCAGAACCATTTCAGTGCATGACGCATCGTATTGTTGGATACTTGGTCAACCACTGTCTGTGCAAACCGTACGCAGTTACTCAACTATAATGACACAAACAATACAGGAAACAGCTTTGTTAAGACCAAATTGTCTCCGATGCTTTCATGGGACCCAGAGATGAAATGCAGCAGACAGCAAACAACAACTAAGGTGTAACAATTTACTAATTAAAGTTGATTAAAGAATGGGACTCTCTCATCTGCGTTGTGCCTTTCATTTTTTTTATATAAAGGAAATTTGTTATTTCATGCACAGGGTGTGTAGTTAGCTTATCTGTGGGATCATAATGAAATGCTTTTCTGTAAAAAATTGCTGTTCTGCTGGAAAAGTCTAAAAATGTCTTATACCCACTATTTAGGAAAAAGACTTTATATCTTGGAAAAGTTGCAATGAGGAAAAATGGTCAGTTCAGTTTACTGGATGCCTTCAAACATGTGGATAAGGCATATCGAATGAATTCATTAAATGTGAAAGTTTCTCACAAGTTTCTTGTTAGGATCAGTCTACAACCGTGGACAGCTGTCTTTAATAAATTAAACAAGAACTTTGGTATTTCCATCTGACAGAGTGTGGTTTACTCTTAGCCAGTCATCTGAGGAAATGAAGCCCTCCTTTTTAATGCCCCATATATTTCAGAAATTTATGTGATACCAACAGAAAACCTCAGCTACAATCCATGAGGCCACATTAACTAGTATGTATATAGCTTAGTTAGAGCTTAGTTATACTAATGTGTGGGTGTGTAGATGTTTGTATTATGCAATGGATATAGTAGATCTGCACTTTGAAAGGTACAGGTAATCTTAACTCGTCGCATACTTGATCAGGACTGCTTTTTAATATTATTTCATTAGAAGAGTAATTTCATAGACTCCAGAAGAAGTCCCTCGAGTTCTGAAATAAATGGCGTGAAACCATAGCCAAGGTGTTTGCCTTTTAACATGTGGACATTGTTGCAGAAAAGGTGTATTTTAACATGAAGCACTATGTTTTCATATATCAAAGCATGCAGTCTGTAGCCTAAACAGTGACTGAACAGTCAGAAATGAAAGTCTAAAGCTAGTGCGAGTCTTGTGTTGTCAGTAGAGGTCCTGTGACTTATGACAACTCCACCCCTCCAGAAACCTGCTAGGGACATTTGTTGGTTAGTGATAAAAAATAAATAAATAAAAGGAAATCTAGTGCATTAAAATAATGTGAGCAAGTATACATTTGTGCTTGCACGCACATGTGTCAGATGGGAATGCCTCTTGACTGCTCAGAACTACAGTATACTGAAAGAGGCCTTCAAGAGGCCTGACAGATTTGTGACAGAGTGCGCCTGAGGACCGAGGCCTCAATGTTAATCCACTGTCATAAAAGTTAACTACAATAGGATAGTTCCATGTTGAGCTGCTTTAAACACACTTAAACATCACACCTTCAAAAGCCCCAAACCAGAAGTAAAACAGACATCGCCATCGCATGTCGCCATGAAAATTTGCAAACATGCATGTGCATGCAAGCTAGCAATATGTGCACCCACAATTACTCACACACGGCGGAAATCATAGCAGGGATGTCATTAAGCAGGAGACTGAAAATAAAAGCAGACACAGAGCCAACAAAGCATTTGGGAAAACCAAGACAGCTTATTTAAGCTGTCTGAAATAAGCAGCTGTTTTAATAATGGGAAGGCTAGAATTTAGGGCCGGGGGTGGGGGTGGGGGGTGGGGTGCTGTCACTTTGTTTTTGTTTTGACTTGAAAGATTGCAAAAAGTACTACTATTTGGGCTGGCACTGATCCAGACACCCATGCCATTTTAGGCAGAATATAGTTGCTGTAAGTGGAGACGGCTACGAGGTGCGAGCTCTGTGACTGGTCACAGCTGGCATATTTGTGTCCTGTGGACACTTCACTTCTTTTAGGGTTAAGTAGAGAATGCAGTAGAATGTTAGGTACCAGCCAAATAAGTACCATGTTTGGCACCAAAGCCAGCTTTACGCAAACATCACATTGTGCCAAAAGTTAAAAGGACATTAAAAGATCTTCATTCAACCAATCCCTTAGCAGGGTTTTAGAGCAGCTTTATTACTTTAATGTTGCTTCATAAATATTAAGGACAGGCAAGCCAACAATGATTCAGCTGTGCAAAGTTAAAAGAGCAACACAGGCTGAAATACCTCTTAAACAAAACTGACAGCACATGAGATGTTACAGCACAGCCATCTAAGGTGTTTCATATTCCCAGTGTTCCTCAACAAAGGCTGAACCCAGGCACACCGGACTAATGTCGACATGCATAGAAGGGAAAGGTGTGTTTACTTTGAGGAGCCAAGTATGTGCTGTCTAATCCACTTCTTGTGGGAACCTGTAATGCTGTCTGATACCTGTTAAGAGTGCAGACACATAGAGGCCTCTGTGCTTTGCCCGCGGTCATATCTCTGAATGGGTCTTTTTGGAGCGTTGCAATAACTCATTATGAGTCACAGACAGTCCAACATCTAACCAACTACATTAACACTGTAAACACAGGATACAGTAGTTGTGGTGAAGTAATACAAACACGCAAGCATGAATAAACTCACACACACACAATATAAATTAGTGAAAGGTACACAAAGGGAGATCAGACTTCAAGAACAGGCCTTGGGCTGTTTTTAGTCAGGCAGGGAGGGCATACCTACACTAGAGACAAGATAATTCACTGAATACATAAACACAAGACCAATAACAAGGAGGCAGTGCACAGATGGTCATGCAAAAAAAAAAAACTGGTAGGGTGGATGTTAATGTTTTTAATACACTTTGCTATTTGAATATTATTTCACTGCCATTACTTTTGTGCCCCTCTCCTTCACTCTTTCTGTCCCTAATGAACAACAAAGCAATGTCAGGCAGCTAGAAAGGAGAGGAAGGATTATACTCAGCGCACATCAACATCACACAGCACTCCAATCAACCGAAAAAGTAGCATAATAAAGCGTGCACAGGTGAGTGTATGTGCCTGTGCTGCTGTGTATGAATACAAATGTGTATTAGTCAGCTTAAAATAGAAATAAAGGCAGATTTCAATGGCCTTTACACTGAACAATAGGGCCAATCAGTCTGCTGGATCGGGCCTGATTAAAAGATGAGCTCACTGTAGGTGAGCATGTAACACTGATATCCCACCAAAAGTACAATAAAAAAACAATCATAAGAAGATTCCAAACTATCATCAGTTGTTTCTTCAAAGAAAGACTGAGTGAACCCTCATGGTAAAACGGCTAAGAAAGTAGGAGAACAAGAATCCATTTCCCAAAACAATCTTGAGTGTTCCATCTCGATAGCCTTGAAGGGCATGAGCAGAATAACAACTGGCACTGTAAAACAGTGCTATTCTCATTACCCTCAGTGGAGTGAATAGAGAGACAGACTGTGAAGAAGGCTAATGAGCTAGTTAAGGTGGCAGTAAATGTCATTCCTCCTCTGGCAGGCCCCAGGCTGCAGTACTGCTACAGGCCATTACCTGGACAGGGCTGCTTAAAGCTTGCATCAGCACTTACTGTACTGCCACACACACACACACACACACACACACACACACACACACACACACACACACACACACACACACACGCAGAGATAAAATAAAGAGGGAGTGAAGTGTATACACCATAACACTACATCCCTGCAATATAACATGCATTACATTAAAAGCCTAAGCGGATCACATTGAAGAAAAAGTCCGCAAGATGAGGCGACACAGTCCTTAGTCGTTTTTAATCTTCTTTCCATTGACAGAAACTGTAATGAGTAAAGAGCTTTTCTGGCCGCTTTCCACCCAGGTGTTGACTGTGGTTTGCTGGCTTGTTAGCTGCTTGGCCAGTTATTTTGACCTTTAATAATTTATTCTCAAGTCCATCTAGAAATATTAGATTTCCAAATTGGGTCAGTCCAAGTTTATTCTAAAGGGAACAAGGATACAGTGTGACTGGTCTACGTTTTGACATGACTGTACAGGTATATGTGGCATAAATCAAGGTTTTAAATAAAAAATAAAAATAAAAAAATATTTTCAAAGATGTACAAACTTTGCTTGGCTATTAGTTTGGATTTAAATAAAAAAAAAAGCTCTGATCTGAACACTAATTTTTGCCTAATAAGATTTTTACATGTATAACTTTACTTGGGCCAGTGCATTCCTATTAGTGTCCGCAGTAAAAGCATTAACTGTGCTACCCTGCTGGTGTATTTTCTTGGGCCACATTTTCTTGAGGCACATTGTCCAAACAGACAGCAACTCTTAAAACTCCAACATAGACACTTTCCTTTTTGGGGCAGGATGGGTGCGTGAACATAAACACAGCTTTCAAAAATAAATCCTTGCGGGTTTAAATGTGCCAACACTGTCAGAGCGTCAGATGCAATGTTTATTTTCCTCTGCTGATGTTTCAGATCAACGGAGTCCCCCAGCACGAATAAGACCATGCTGGTGGTCTCTCGATATGTTCTAAAAGTTCCTAGAGGTAACTTCTGTACTAATTGTGGCTGACAATAAGTCACAATAAAGCGAATGTTCGTTACATACACCAATGCACACTTTTACACCTTGAAACCTACCGACAAGTTCTTGTAAAAGCGAGAGGGCCCTGCTGCACTCTCTGCACTCCCTGAGGTCCTCTAACAAATAAACTCCTTTTGGATTTAAATAAAGCTCTGAGTTCCACTAGATTTAAATATATTCTAGCTCAGCTTCCCCACTGGTTTCAATCCACCTCTGGGTCTAGTGTATAGAGACAGCCTGCTGCCCATATGGGTCCCCACTGGATTAGGCTAAAAAGCCTGGTCACATAATAGTGAGGCCCAAGGAACCATTAAAAACCCATTAATTGTAAAGTTTGAAGCTCCTTATGGCAATGATATGCTAATATTTCTTAGCACTGGAGATGGACTGAAAACTAAAAAAAAAAAAAAAAAAGGCAGCTCGATGCAGCAGAAGAGAAATGTGCTGAGTAAAGAGAAGGAGAGGGAGGTGAATAAAATGTTAAAATGGTGAAAAGAGATTCTACAAATAGTTCCAGGTCACGATAACTCCTTAAGATCCACTTGTCTGAAAGAGACAGCACACGGATGCATGCGCGCGCACGCGCACACACACACACACACACACACACACAACACTGGGTGAGAGGGGCTACTAGGGAATACGAAGAAATGAAGAGTAGACGACAGTGAAAACTGCAGGCAGCAGAAGACAAAGAGGTCAGTGTTGTGGAAAACATGGAGTCTGACATTAAAGCGAGGCAGTTCAACTTGCATGCTCTATAGCGCCAGAAATGCATTGTCGAGAGAGTTACACGCACAGGAAATAAAATATAAAAGAGTGAGCGAGTAGGACAGATGGCGAGAGAAAAGAACTGAGAAAAGAGTCACCGGAAGTCCTGAAAATTAAACAAAGATTGTTAGCCTGATATCTGCATCTCTCTCCATCTGTTTTCATAATAAAGCAACTTATAGAATATACTTTTATTTTTTATTTTTTTTGTTTTGTGGCCAGGTGCCATAGTGTGGAGGAAATTCTGCTCATCTCTGCAATCCCCTGTATTGCGTAGTGGATGGGAGGAACATTAGGAAAGGCTCAAGTCCCCACCAAGCAGATTAACCAGAGCCAGCCATTGGACAAGAATACAGATTTAGGAAGCATTGCCCAAATAAGATTTAGGCTTTTCACTGGCAATAACTTGGGAGTATACATTTCAATGCGTAACCCACAATGTAACTGATGCTTCCCTGGCTCTGAAAAGGACTTGGGTTAATCTGAGAACTGCCACTGTACCAGAAGCTTACAGTCTCTTCCAGCTGAACAGAGCTGCTGTGTGTAAGCGATGGAGCTTTTCTCCTCTGTCGTTTACACTCAGATTTCCTTTAAAGCGAAAGGCAGTGTTACTTGTTATTCATTTGTTGGAAAGCTCCTTATATATACAGTATAATGTGGCTGCCATGATTTCAGTGTGTAGTATACATGTCCCATTACATTGCAGCTGACATGACAATACATAACAGCATCAATGACTGCTATGGCCACAGTGCTGCAAATGTACAAAGGTCAGCGAGTCCTGAATGTGTAATTCTTCTGTGTAATGAGTCCCTTCCCTATGTGTGTTTAGAATGCCGATGAAGGTAAAGTAGACTGGACTTGTCTTTTCCCTGTTGGGCTCTTGGGAGCCAGGTGTCTCTCTTAATGGAGCCATGTGGAGACTAACGTAGGTTAATGAGCCATACAAGCCCCAGTGGAGATGAGCATTATAGGGTATATGAGATCCCCTCTCATCCCTATATCCCTCCATTTGTGTCAGACCCTGGGAGAGAACTGAGGAACAAAGGAATCTGTGGTGGAATGGAAGGAGAGATGCAAGAGAGACTGGGAGAGGATGGAGAGCCAAAGAGAAAACCGGGTCTGCCAGCCTTTTAAAACAATTAAGGTCTGGATGAGATTCACTAAAAGTTCCACTGCCAAGCAAGGCCCAAACGTGGCAGCAAAGGGAAGGCTTAGTGAGAGCCGGCCTAATCAGAAACAGACTCACTACTACAACAAACCAAACCACACACACACACAGGCAAGTCGACACTTTACATATTAAAGCTCGGCAGGGAGGGGAAGAAAGCCTGTGGTAACATCAAATTGTAATGAGGAACAGGCTCGGGGAGTGCATAAGGCATAGAAAGAGACATAAAGACAGAGAGTTGTAATGATGATGAAGAAAAGAGCTTTTAACCACAGATCCTATGAGCCTGTTTTAAGAATGTTTGTTGTGGAGTTGTACTGTTTGGCTTTACTGCGTTCTTTTTGTCTTGGTCTCAGATGTGGCTTAGTCTCTGGTTGAGCTGTCTGCAGCTCCATTTCAATATAAGCTATAAACTTAGAGCAAGCAAACATTTGAGCACGCTGCATTTCTGTCCCCAAACGTGAATGTGTGCTTTGCTAAGATGCTGCAGAGACAAGAGAAGCATGTGTGTATTTGTGAGCGTTTGGTGATAAGGTAGTTGGAAATGGAGAATACTGGCAGATGAGAGGTGTAGCTGGGGGAAGAAAAAAAAGGCAAAACAAAACAAAAAAAAAAGAAACAAATGGGAAGGAAAGAAGAAACACGAGGAAAAGCACGAAGAGATGTTAGAAGTTGAGTTTGGAGGATGTGGGTAAACCAGAGACGAGAGAAGCTGCAAGAAGAGCAAAGGGAGAGAGGGAAGAGAAGGAGGCTTGACCAGGTTTATGCTTCGAAGTAGAGGGCATAGCGGGGGTTGTGGCATAGCCGATGGAGAGGCATCTTCACATTCCAGGCTTGATCCTGTATAAACCCTGTCTGTTACTGCAGATCTGATAGGGAAATACGAGGCCAGATGGGGGCTTCCCTGGGCCTTATAAGGGATTGTGGAATGGTCTGGATGGATAAAGGGTGAAAAGCCATGAAGAATGAAAAGTACAGATAGAAAAGGGCAGAGACAGAAACGAGAACTGGGCATTTGAGCAAAAAACAACATTAGACAGGGACAGAGATGCTGAAAAGAAGATAGCTGTACACAGCAGCAGAGTATGAGATAAATAAGGAAAAAGAAATGGAAAATGAAACTAAGATGCTGCTTTTCTTGTGATATTCTTTTCTTTTTTGCTCCTCTGATCTTGTTTCAATGATCTTCAGTCTTTGAAGAGGGATTCATCAGGGCTCCAAAACAGAAACAATTTCCTCCTTGTCACAACAGCACAGTTAACAATACAGCCTACTACCACTGTTTCACACCGGGTCCCATAGGTCCACTTCATTGCAGAATTTTTCTCTCCTGTCAGAAAGAATAACTTTGCCCTTGAGAAAGACTGCAGATTCCAAAAAATAAAAAATAAAAAAAATAAAGGAAAAAAGAAAAACCCAGGGAACCAAAATATGTTTACAGTGTTAATTGCCTGAGCTATACTGATCACGCGTGAATTTCCAACACAACAGTAAAAACTGTTGGCGTACCCCTTTAATCTACTCTCATGGTTCTTTGTTGCATTTTAGAATTAGCAACATTTCTTAGCCAAGATGTTCAGACAGTAGGAGCCAACAACCTGCTGAGAAGCCTAATCAGCCACACTAATCTGATCCGCTGCACTTTGTTCAAGTGTGTCTTATTCAAAGAGGACATCACTACCAGCATGGTGTAACCCAAACACTGTCCTGTTCCCTTTCAGATGATCATCCTGGGGAGCCAACAGAGTCATCTGATCTAGCGCACCTTCCAGCCCAACCACCCCCTCCCTCTAATCCAGCTCGCAGCCCAAACACAGCATACCTGCAACCAAATGTTCACCCAGCCGCAAAAATCTGGACTTATTAGGGTGAAAACTCATGACACAAGTGTCTCTCGTTTCCTAATCAGTTAGAGGGCAACCCCCCTCCTCTTTCCCCACTGTGTGTATGCGTGAGTGTGTGCATGCATTTTCATGTGATGAAACAGTCTTGAAATAGAGTGAAACCAAGTGTCTTTTGAATGTATGATCAAGGGAGTTTTCGCACACCTCCCTCATACAAATAAGCGTGTACAATTTCTATGTGCACCTGACTAAATATTATCCACATGTATGCATAGAATAAAAACACACAGTACACAAACTTTGAACCACTTGTGTTATGCCATGTATCAAAATTAAACAGATTGTACACTACAGGCAAATTACCTCAGAGATGCAACATGCAAATGATGCAGACAAGACGCTTGCCCTACAAAGCCCAAACATGATACAAAGCAAACTAATTCATTACCACAGCCAGCTAATACAGCCCAAACACACATCCACACAAACATGAGGCACACCACCTCTATCCATACACCCCACTGTGCAAACAGCTGCTTGTGGCAGCACCACACTGCGGCGACCAATTACACCAAAACAGAAATATTTAACTGCCCTTTTAAAACGGAGTGAAAATTAGGAATGCAAGTGGTTTGAGGCTTTGTTGTGATTCCGTCAAATTATCATGTCTGTGCCTTGACTGATAATCCGGTCTGACACAGTGGGCCCATGTCACCACACATGGGGATGCCTCACCCCTGGCTCTGGCCCTGACCCTTAGCATTAGTCAAGTTACCAGAGGCCCAGATAATGTTTTCTCAACCGCTAACCATTAGTGTTTAATGAATAACAGCAGTAGCTGACCCGACCTGTGGCTGGATGAAGCCTCCGGCTCCTGCTTAGTTCCTTGATATCGTGACCTTGTTCATGCTCGCTCAGTGGCCTGGCATGGGTTTTCTGGAGGTGCAGGTGCTTTTCAAAAAAACCCAAAACAAACAACAACAACATTAAAAAAAAAAAAAACGCACACATATGCCCGTGTACTTTTCTTTCACCGGATCACAGTTCCTCATGTGCACTTTTTCCTCCCATCCAGAAATCTAACCACCAACACATTCTTGCATTTCACACATTTGACATGGACTACATTTTCTCTTCATTTCAAAGTGCATTATCATGCAGTGTTTTTAGCATCTAATACGCTATACTCCACTATCTGTGATCTTTATATGACTATAAAGCATTGTGTCGTTACCTCAAATGAGTGACAAGTGCCCTGCTCTTGCAAATTAAATTATTAAAAGTGTTATGACTGTATACTCATTAATATTTAGGGAATTTAACATAAATGGAGAATTCACCTGTGCATTTGAAGTGGAGATATGCAGAATGTAACGGAGTAATATAAAAATAGGTAAATGGATAACGGGGGTCTTAAAAAAAGGAAAAAGACAAACACATTGAGGCTTGAATGGATGCTCTGGTATAAAGTGTTACAAGCTATGCAGAAGGAAATGTCCAGTTCCATTAAGACTGTACTTTTCTTCACTGGACAGATGGACTATTAAGAGGGAGTCTAGGCTGACAGCTCTGTTTCATGACAGCATGAGGCCAAGACCTGACATACAGCTGTCAAGAAAAGAGATGCCTCGTGTGTGTGTGTGTGTGTGTGTGTGTCTCAGAAGTGATGAGCAGGCTGAGTGAGCGGAGATTACCAGTGGCTTGAAATATTATCACATGCTATTAGTACTGTATCACTGTTCATTAGGCTGATGGCTAGGTGCAGTTACTTGACAGCCTTGTTGTAAGGAAGAGAGATGAAGAGTGTGAGGGCAAGACTGAGTAAAGACAGAAATCTGGGAGTTACACTGTGCACAGGGAAAAAAATGTAGAAGGGAAATCAGCACAAAAGGCAAATCGGGGGAAGTGATAAGGGTCTGCTTGCCTCAATCCTTCACTGTCAGAAATTTAACCAAGAGGCAAAATCTGAATGGGAAACAGGACGGCTGTGGTATTTAATGTCACAACAAGAAGGGACAAGGCATATTACTACAATCCCTAATTTGTATTGTCGTAACATCCATATTGTATGATGAGCAGATAACTATTCAATGACAAAAAGCATGTATCAAAGAAATGATTTGTGTAGAGCCCATTAAAGCTTCCTGTAAACATTGTGAGATCACAGAAATGCATTAAACAATGCTGTCACCAGGACAAGCCTAACTCTAAAGGAACTGATAGCTGCTGTCTTGTATGAAGTAGAAGCAGTAAAGCTGTCTCACTATCAGACAGAAACATTAGTAGCTGTCACACTCAGTTTGCCTTGGCATACACAACAGTTTAGTATATCATCAAAGCCCAAACAGTTCTCATTTATAAGATCTACTGGCGCTATAAGCATATTGAAATGGAAGTACACATTTGCAAAATAGATGAGAGGAATGTTTTTTTCATTGCTTGTATAATCTGGAATCATTATGCACAATATCAAACACATAAACAAGGATTTTTTTTTTGTTGTTTTTTTTGTAACTGCTTCTAATGAGGACGATCATTAAGATGCATGTAAAATATGGAAAATTCACCACAAACTTCAAAAAGATTCCCTCTATAGTGGGTCATTGCTGGAGTTTCTGTGAGAGTTTACAAAGTACAAGCTCTAATCCCCCCCTCTGTCCTTCCTATTCCCCCTTTTATCTAATTTTGGACCACTCTAAGAGCCAGCAGTAATGAATTGGCTAATCACAGTTATCTGGCCCATTCAAGTGCTTTGTAAAGCAAATCAATAAAGCCTGGCACCAAGCCAGCCGTCCACTTTGACAGATGTTGCTTGCTAATCTATTTTCTCTCTTTTTTTCCCCCCTCCGTTCTCTGTCCTGAAGATGTTTACTCCTTCTTTGTCCGTCCCTCTTCTGTTTGTATATTTCAGCAAGGTCAGTGGAGAAAATGAAGGAAAATCAGGGTTCCATTCCACGCCACAGCTGAGGAGACAAAAGTCAAGCGCAGAGTTCCTAAAGTTCATTTAGCAGAGAGAAAATTTTCTCTTTGATTGGTGGAACTATTGGGAGACATTGCAACTCAGAGTCATACCTCAGGCAAGAAAAAGAAAAATTAAATAACAAGCCTTACACCCATACTATACCATTTCCAGAGTAACAGATCAATAACAGCAAAAACTGATAAGTATTTCTATGAATTTCAAATGTACTCCCTGTGGTGCCCACACTGGCAGCAGACTAAACAGGAAAATTGATAGGCTGCGATAAGCTACCTCCCAACGCAGCATAAAGTTCTGAACATACATGTTTTTATTACACATTCAATTGCCTGGATATGTTGGCCAGAAATATAATATTCATTAGAAATGGATTGGGGCATATTCAGGCTCGCTTTCATTTGTTTAACCTTTCCATGTATCCTGAAAGACGCGGATCCACACGGTGTTTGATGTGGCTTCCTAACCCTAATAGCACAATGGCTCCATTCATTAATAAAAGCAACACAATGCAATGACGCAGACGCAGGTATTCGTTTCCAGCTCTGCGTGCAAATAAAAGTGTAAACGCAAGAGTTTTTAAACATGAGAAAATGTGGCAGGGCAAGCAACATAATTCTGCCATCAACTTACTATGAAGCCCAATCAATAGGAAAACATGCTGAAGAAGCTGGATTAAAGCAAGGCTCTTTCTTCTGACAGTCTCTAGTGAAAAGTGGATCTAATCAGCAATGGGTTAATTAATCTCACTTGTGAAGTTAGTCCAATTATGGGACACACTCCACAGGGAATTTTTTTCCCCCTAAATAAATAAATAAAATAGACAGTTAATGAAAGATCTAACAAAAAATGGTCTGTTCAGGAAAAAAGTGATCTCAGTGATAAATGAATATGAGCAGTGCACAACAGATTTATGGACATATGTAAATCAGCCTTTGCGTGTTTTGGGATTTGGAAAAGGTTTTGGCACAGGTGAATGTATATCTTCAGGCTAAATAAAGCCTACATGCATAAAAATCCATCTGTTGTAAAATGTATGGACTGTATGAGTATTTGTCTCCTGTTGTTAGATAATGAAATACACTTCCTTCGAGACACTGGCAGAGAAAAGAGCAGGCAATTAGAGGAAGTGAAAGGAGAGGGAGACACGTGGAAGGAGAGAAAGCAACATAGAGCTGTTTGAATGTGATTAATGAGATCACTGCAGGGTAGGCTGTGTCATTGTAAAAGTCGGAGCTGGGAGAAGAAGGGAAAATAGAGTGGCAGAAAGAGTGTGAGACGAAGACAGAGAACGGGATAGAAAGAGAGACATGAGAGGGCAGATAGACAAAAAACTGAGCAGAAACCCAGCTCACTGACCTGGCTACAGTTTAACTCACTGCTATGAAAAGACAGGGGGAATGAGACAGAACGACTGACAGAAAGTGAGTAAATCAGGCAGACAAGAAAAAAAAAAAGATATAAAGCTTAGATGAATGGAACAGCGGGGGCTCTCAGTCTTCTGTTGGCCTTTTAGCAGTGAAGTGTTTAGGGAAGCCTTGACCAGGTCTGGCAGATAGACAGGCTTGTGCTCTGAAGACAGCCAAGAAAGGCACAGCCTGCCCCTGCAGGCCGGGCATGCTGCTGGCCACCGTTTTATCTGCCTGCCAGGGTTAAGAACTGAAGCAGGAGCAAATAGAGGTCAGGTTCGAAAAGGTCGTGCACACATCCTGCCAGTCCACAACTCCATGAACAAGCTGGGGTTGAGTTGAACTGGAGAGATGGTTATGGTAATTAAATATTTATGGCATCTTCACACCCAAAGATGCACAGCCTGTACACACACACACACACACACACACACACACACACACAGAAAATGCCACCAAACTGCAATTTGCATTGTCTCAATAATAGCCCACCTGATTAAGAGTAAATAACAGATGCCTTTCTTCAGTCCCTACTGAAGTTCCTTTTCCCCCAGTAGCCTTCAGAGCACCTGCTGATCACAGACAGGGTCTTCCCAACAAGACAGAGCTTCACAATATTTACTATAAAAAGGGTACCCCATCTTTGTGCAGAGATGGGTAGAAGGTTCTCTCTCTCTCTCTCAGCTACCATCCACAAATGCCTAAGGTCCACACAAATAAAATTTGCCTCCATTTGCAGTTTTGAATATCGTGTTGGTTTGATTCAGCCTCTCTGGATGCTCTGGAAGCTATGTTGGGAAGAAAAATTTCATTTTACTAGCAACACTGATTTCTGCAGGGTATGCCAAGCTCCCAGCTGCTGCCAGAGGCAAACTGAGGCTGTATTGATAGTTTAACATGATTAAAAAGATTGCCAGCAATTAAATAGAGTTCCTAAAGATGGCTCTAATAGGTGCATGTCAGCAGCTGCTGTATCAGCTAAAATAACTGTGCCTTCATGCCACTTTTTGTCTAAAATGTCAGTTGCTCCATAAATAGGTGTATTCAGTGTGATTGTTTTTCATGTCATTTTAACCACACAAGATAAAAAAAACAAAAAAACAAAACAAAACCAAAACAATATTTTAACAATGGAACGCAATTATTTGTTTGGTCTTGGATTAAGTAGAACACACCATTCAATTTAAAGTGATGCAATTGTTATTACAGAAAGTATTTAGTGAGAAATGGCAATTACTGAATTTGATGACTGGAAAGTAAGTTCTACCTGGTGGCCATTGTGACAGTTCTTTTCATTTGCATTTCTTTGTATTGTATCGTACTTGTTTGTATTGTATTGCAAGGTTAATTTAGGTTATGTGGTGACTATAAAGATCTTTAATAAAGCCATTAATATAATTAATTATTTGTACTTGTAGATTTTTTTTATTCATTATAAACAAAAACTAGAAAGAAATTCATACAGTGAACAGGTTAGGTTTCATATATCAACATAGTGAGTGTGTGGAAGTGTGTTTTAGGGGATGCAGGTGACAGGATGGCTCACTTCTGTTTTCCGAATAATTTGTACCCCTGGGGGAACAGGATGGGCCTCCTTTCAGTTGTTGCCATGAGCCTCAGCTGTTGCTAAGGACATCATCCTCAATGATAGTTAGCAGCTTCTCTCCCTCTTTCACTCTAGGATGTCTATTTACATCTCTGTTATTTCCCCAACTCTGTCCTGTCCTTTCCCACCTGTTTTCCTTTGTTTCCCTCCTCCATTTCTGCCCCAGTATCCTTATGCATTATCATTTAGACACAATAGCTGGGCTACAGCAAACACAAAACTCAAGAGATGGAAAGAAGTAAGTAACTCTGCTGCAGCTGATCCATCACTTCCACAGGAAAATCCATACCAGGCAAAGCCAGGCCACACGGAAGCAGGTGAGCAACCTCTGGGCTGACAGGCCAGGGAGTCAAGTCTTTCCAATCACATTCCCTCTCAGGGCACCAAACCCAAGGAATAATTCACTGAGGCTCATTGCAAGATCTGTGTGAGGTGATCACAGACATAGAGGGGTGAGAGTGGAGTTGGAGCTAGGGTCAGCTCAACTGTCCCTGCAGTAGCAGCTGCCTGCATTTACAAGCCTTTTAAGTCTGGAATACTTCATGCCCCATGATCAGCAGTTACCTTCAGTGACACTCCAGCACTGTCTGCACAACACACACAACCCTTTTGTTATTCAAGCCTCTGTGGGAGCCAAGCAATACGTAACTGAACGGGGCCGGGCATAA
>JAMQGT020007387.1:0-38278 GCA_024447675.2 Pterophyllum scalare | reverse complement strand
CTGGCACAGAGCGTGCGGGCTGACACCTGCTCTCCTGTGGCCGAAGAAGACTCCAGCAGTGCCACAGCAACACCAGCAGACACGCCATCCAGGACAGACCAGCAGCACCCTAACATATCTACTGGAGCACCAGGGCCACTGCAGCCTCCAAGTCACTCACCCGAGGGACCCATTGCATATCCACCACAGACATCAGCTTCCCTCATGATGCCGAGGCCAAACTCCGTAGCAGGTAAGGCTCCTTGGTTTTTGAGTTCTTGACATCTGGGTGCTAAGAACTATACAGGAAAGGTTCTGTATACTTTTCATTTGTGACTGCATTGTGTTGCCTGTCAAGACTGTAACGCGGTGATATGACCTGTGCCAGAGGCTGACAAGTGGCATGTCAGTTTAATCCAAGCAAGTGACAGACACCGAAGGGTGAGAGCATCTGTGGTAGGTATAGAGGAAATGTGAAGTCAGTAGTTCAAAGAACAAGCTGTGCCTTTCAGAACAGGAGTATCAAGGCAGAAGTTTTGGGATTAGACAGCTGTTGTGTGTTGGGGCTCGGCACCACCTTGCCATGTCAAGCCTAAGCACACGCTCTGGTCTGGCTGATCTGTTCTGCATTCCTGCCCTGGAACCTCCCTGTTGTGGTTCAGCTTACCATATCCACACAGCTGTCACAGTTGTTGATATGCCCCCTGCCCCCTGCCCCCTTTTCCCGTGTGTCTTTTCCCCATTCTATTCCCAGGTCTCCCTCACACCAGTGCCTCTGCTTTCTCTGTCATTTCTTTTGACCTTGACCTATTTTTGGTAAATCAGACAGCAGTATGTTTGGCATTTTACTATATATAATTTAGCTTAAACACAGTTTGACGCTAAGCTTGTGTAAAATCAAGTACAAAAAAAGGTTCTCATAACACAAGTCAAAAACAAGTCCATGCACAACTTTTCTTATCCACTCACTCACTCACTCACTCACTCACTACCTACCTACCTACCTTCTCAACTTCCCAACTACCTACCTTCTTTGCCCCTTATTCAGTTGAGGGTCAGCCTATCCCAGCTATCATTGGGCAAAAGGCAAGGCACACCCTGGATAGGTTGCCAATATTAGTTCCTTTTATTAAAGATCTAATATTCCTTAGTGCTGTTAATCTCTCAGGATGTGCAAAGTCAGGGTTGTTGTTAGACTTTGATTGGAGAGTCAGAAATTGGTATTGACCTGCCAATACTGATTTGCAAAATAATGTTTTCATATCAAATGAGATTATTAAACTTTCCTCCAAACTGCAGTAAGTTACAGGATCTTCTCTCACTTAAATGGAAAATAAGGTGCTCTGCTGCTGCAAAGAGTTGCTGTACACCCACCTTTACCTGCCATATTTTACCTCACCAAACAAAAGCAGGTGCAACAGATTTACACAACAAAACCAGCGTTAGGTACTTGTGTAATTTTCCAGTGTGTTTACAACTGGCTGATAGCTGATAGCTTGAGGCTAGCTCTGAGCTCTGATAGCTTTAGATTTGGCCACTTTTCCTTTGTTTGCTTCTTTAAAATGTCCATATTCACATGTGGGGAAAGTGATTTTCTGAGTGACTGAGTGTGTTTTTGTGAATGTTTTTCACACTGGTCCCCCTGCCTTTGGCAAACTTTGTGTCTTCACAACATGTTAGTACGTAGCTGTGAATATGATTGCGACTATTTGCCTGCAACGCTGTGCACGCTACGCACATACAGGAGCCTGACCTGTCCGCGCCGAGAATGTTGAAAATTGGCCAATTCTGGTCCCCAGTCAGTCAATCGGTGCATCTCGGATTTAGATGTGTCAGTGAATCGTGAACTAATCAGACACTATTGTACGCAAGCTTATGTTAATGATTTTACTCCATAATCAGCAGAACTGCACATGCTTACTGTTGGGATGGATACACATTTGAATAAGCATAAGCTGCCAGGGTGACCAGAGTGGTAAATAAAGGGTAGAGTTCTTTGAAAAAAGATGGGAGGGAACGCTCTCTTCTAGAGAAGATTCAAACTGTAGGAGGGTACTGCTCAAAGGAGCAAACTGAAAGAACAGTGCATATAGTGCAGGTGAGATGAATGTCACACTGAATTTTGCAAGCAGACAATTCCACCAGAGAGTTAAAATCACAGCGGGGGCAAGCCTGGGCAGAGCTGTGGAAAGAAGCATAAAAACATAAGTGGATTCAGGTCAAACGACTGGACAAGACAGAGACAATCTTTAATATCTTAAATGAATGTGTTCTTTTGCTTTACCTCTTTAGTCTGTATCTTGCAGCTGCCAATGTTTTGAGATTCAGATACTTGACTCCTGCCTCCCTTGGGTTTGGTCTTGATGAAATATAGTTCCCTTGTGTCTACTTCTAGATTGTTTTTCTCTCTTTGATAAAATCTGGTCCCAGGTCCTATTCAACATGCCAAAGGAATGTAACTGTGTAATGTCTACTCAAGGCCACTTACAGTTAGCAGCAGGTATCTTGTCAAGGTGGTAAAAGAGTAAGAGAGCATGAAGACAGGCTGTAGAAGCAGTAAGGCGTGATAGACGGTACCAATATGTTCTTAGTTAAAGAATGTATGCCATAGCTTGTGTATGAGTATTTCACACAGTGGCCACTGCTTTGATAGAGTTTCTGCAGCCCACAGTTGAATCTGTTGTTCTTTAGCTCCTGACTGGTTATTCTATTGTTCCAAGAGTGCATACCCTTTTTACGTCTCATCATTATTGTGTGTGACATCAACCTGAATGGTCCCGACACACAGCAGCTCCTAAAGCTAACAGTGGAAAATGTTTGGCTGCTTATGTGTGTTGGTTTGCGTGTGAGTATCTGTGTGCTTGTTTTCTGTCTGTCCTCCCAGAGTTTATGGGCTGATGTCATAATTATACAGCGTTGCCCTCTGAGACCACTCAGAATGCACACCTTAGATTGGTTCGGGCCATAAATGACGTTGTCTCATCACGTCCTTGATGTTCTCTCCCAGAGGTTCGTCACATTGTGTAAAAACCTGTGTTGGTGTCACGCAGGGACAGCGCTTCTGTTCAAGGAAATAATTTTCAGTAAAAAAAAAAAAAAATCATAATGAGTCTAAAGAAGCAATGAGTGAAGCAGAAAAGTAGCTAAATGGAAGTGATATCACAGTGACACATAATATATATTCATTATTAGTGCATTCATTCCATGTGCCAGAACCTTGGTGACTATTATTCGTCCTGTCTTTGTGCACCAGCATATGAAATAATGAGCTGTCTGATTAATCTGTATATTTGCCTTTATTTTATTGATTGATATTAAATAGGAACATGAAGATTAAATATGCCAGTGCACGACCTCAGACAGAAGCAGATCAACAATCATTGGTTCATTTAGGGCTTGTTTATTTGCTTCATGCTACAGTAATGTTATTAGTAGTTTTTTAATTTTACCTTGATGATCATCTCCACCACATCAAAGCTGCTGCAGCCTTGTCAGCTGCAGCAGCTATGATGTGAATCTCTGTTTCAGCACATCCCAGAGGTATTCTACTCGATTGAGATCTGGTGACTGTGGAGGCCATTTGAGTACAGTGAACCCATTATTATAGACAGAAGATTAGTGCACTGTGGTTATAAAGGGATGGGCATGGTCAGCAGCAATACTCAGGTGGACTGTGACATTTAAATGATGTTCAGTTGGTACTAAGAGGCCCACACCATTACATCACCATGGCCAGCCTGAACTGTTGATACAAGGATGAATCCATGCTTTCATGCTGTTCATGCCAAATTCTGACCCTACAATTCCAGTGTCACCGCAGAAATCGAGACTCATCAGAGCAGGCAACTTTTCTCACATCTTCATTTGTCCAATGCTGGTGAGCCCATCTGTGATTATGGTAGGATATGGGAAACACTTGAATGTCTTTTATTATTTACGATTACTATTGATTACTATTATTATGAGGATGTAGTTTGCAGTGGTCTTGAAATGCATTGCAGAATATAGAGAGGTGTGTCTGGTATTTACCCTACTCATTAAAATAAATTAGTCGGTCAACAGTTTTCATACAAACACATCTTCTACCTTAGCTTACCTTACCTTGGGTATCTGGAATCATACATACAGGATTATTTCTCCAATCAAAATTACAAATAGTACTTTTTGGAATTGATTGACTGAGCTTAAGAAGAAAAACAACAGACAGTTGAGAGAATGGCTCAGAATTGCTCGTTGCTGGAAGAAGGTCATAGTTTCTTAGTGTCAAAGTGTGTTTCAGCCACCTGTCTGATGCCAATCAACAGATGTGCTACTGGGCCTCTTGAACTCTGGGTATGCATGTAGAAGGAATGTCTGCATATTGCTGAGAAACCGTCATTTCCACTGCCTTGGTGGGTACACACAGATGTATTATGTAGTGTGGGTGTCCCTAGGCTTTGGTGGGAACACCATATACACCAACATGTGCTGTGGCAAATTGCACAAATGTTGGTAGGGCAACAGGGATTCATGTAGCTGTCTCTTTAACAGAGCTTTATAATTATAATCATATATTATTGCACTACTCCTCAAGGAAACTTTTGTGTCTTCTGAGGCAAAATTAAAAGGTTGTTAAAACTTTTATCTATCACTTATTTTCATCTAACAGCAAAATATTGTGTTTAAAGATTGTGATACATCTCTCTAATACATGAAATATGAGTGCACATTTTCAACAACTGCCCATGTGCTCTAACAAACCTGGCAGGTGTACTGCATCTAAGATGCACTGAGAGCCCAAAATAAATGGGAACAGCTTTTTCCAGGGCTTTACAGTGCTTTGAGTGAACTTCATATTTCACCTCCTGTAAAAGTGAATCTTCTCCTCTTTTCAAAGCCAGCCATTTAAAGCCTGCTGAGACAGCTTAAAACCAACAAGCAACACTTTCTCCAAGAGATGTAACTTCAATGCCTTTGGTTTTGGCTTGTGGTGTTCAATTGTTGATATCGAGTTAAGCGCTAAATCTCATTTCTCGTCATTTTTGGTTCAGGATTACAAGTTGCAGTTGTATAACCATCAGCAGTAGATGTCAGATGACAGGAAAGGTAGCAACTGCTTCAACAAATATTCTGATAAACTGCGCTACACAAACACGGTTTCCCTTATATAGTTCCATCAAACCGGAAAACAGTGCTGTGGGATCAATTCTGTGCTGAAAATGTAAATAAAAATAAAATACTCACATTGTTGAACTTACATTTCAGCATCAGAAGTGGTAATACGTAGAGATGTAAATGAGTCCGTTCCTCTGGTGTTTCCATGGTTTTATTGTTTGCAGTCCAGACTCCCCAGCATCTATAAACTAGTTTGTTTTGCTAAGTTGTTGATGAAATTTCGCTTTATCTATGTTGTATTTCGCTATCTTTTCTCTTCATTATACTTGGCTTATGAGAATTCTATTTTTGAGTCACTGGAGCTTTTTTTTTTTATTTTAATAAAGGCTTACAAAATCAAAGGGCCATATTAGTATTGGCCACTGGAATTCCACGGTTTTGAAATCTTAGCCTGAGCTGCTTGTGGTCGGGTTTCTCAGACAGGGAGATTTGAGTGAAGGGTCACTGTGGCTGAGGAATGGTGCTACAATGCTTCTGTGGTGTTTAGCTATTCAGCAGAGCTTTGGGGTTTGAGACAAAGTCAGGTATGGCGCACTCATTGCTTGTTTGTACTCCAAAGTCATACATTCCTCTGGCAAAGCTCGTGCGCCGAGCTCTCCTCATGAATGATAATGGATCCAAGACTGTGGACTGCTAAATGGCAAATTCAAGGATATGTTGTTTGTCTCCTAAAACATTGTTGAGGTAAAATTTGAACACTTTTGTGTTTCATTAGAAAGACTGAAGTCATCTTAACCTTTAGCCACGTAAATGCAACCTTTGATTTAAAGATGTTTGCAAAGGTCACACAGTGATTAGAAAATCATAAGGTGGTGTAGCCCTTAAATGCAAAATTCTGATGCTGATATATCTCATTTGCTCTCATTTGCTGTCTTTTCTGGTAGTTTTTGAGACCATATTATCCTAGCGTATTATCTGTGATGTCTCCAGGTAGAGATGGAATTCACTTCTGCCTTTGGCTTTATGTGTACATTGATCTGTTTAGTAGAGAGTCTAAACAAAAAGACAAAAGGGGGGGGGAGAGCCCATTCGCATCCTCAAGCACCCGGGAAAAGGTCACAGAGACGTCTTCCAACATGCCCTTTTTTCAGAGAATTGTTTGGTCCGGCCGTCACAGCGGGAGAAAAATAAAATCCATTACAGATCAATCAGTTTGAGAGCTGTTTTTAAAATTCTGCTCGGTGGCACTCCATTGACAGATTAGGGCTTATCAAATGCCCAACCTTAAAGGAACAGAGCATTAGCTAACCACAGAGTTTAAAAATCATAGTCAAAAATTCAGCTTATTGGAGCTCTTATAGTGGTAATAGAAGTAGTTCTTTAACATAAATGTTGTAACATTGACCTCAGTATAAGGCATTGTAACTATCACAGTAGCAATTATCTCCTAATACGTACCGCAGTATGAATCAAACTTCACTCCATGTAATACAATAGTAACCAAATATTTTGCTTTGTGTTTTAGAGAAATTTTACACAATTAGAGTGGAAATCTTAAACTAACTAGTGATGCACAGATGTATCAGCCAAACATCAGTGCATGCTGTTATCAGCCTCTTTGCAAGTAAGATGTTGTTTACTGATGTCAGTGACCAATTTTTCTCTATTGTGTTACATAAATGCTGGCTAAATGCTCAAACAGTTGTCGTGAAAAGCTATTAAGACCATTTTATAACATCTAAATCAAACCAGATTTATTGACTATCAGCCGAGAACAGTCAGGAACTGATTTATTTATAGAAAATCGCAAAGTGGGTACAGTTTAACTGGATACTATAAAAACAGGAAGGTATGTGAAGGGAGTATTTGAGTCCCTTCTCTTTAGCAGATTCACCTTGTAAGGAGGAGAGGGGGGAGTCAAGTTGGAGGGTTGAGGTGGGGTAGAGCAAAGGAGCTCAGTCCTCTTCTCTGTTCTGTCATGGGAAACACAGAACAGGAGAGTTTCAAAGGGCAGATCTGCCTGAGGAAAAAAGAATCCCATTTTCATCAGAATACAGTCTTGACACATTTGTGCAGCTTCAAAGTCACTGCAAGCAAAGGCTTCAAGGTATCATATGTATGTTTTATCAATGAGTAGAGGTGTGCAAGAATAGGAGGGGATTCAGAGTAAAGGGAGGAGAAGAAATGAAGAAGAGGATTTGAGGGATAAGGAGGAATCATGTGGGAATTCTTGGCCTGGGGGGGGGGAGATGTCGATAACAGGCGATAGGACTAAACAAAAAGGAAATGTAGTTATGGTGCCAGGTGCATTATCTACCACAGACGTGAATGGCGTGTATGCATTACAAGTACCTATGCAAGTCAAATTTAGTATTACCCTCAGACGTGTCTGTTGAATAAAGCTTTTCACTGTGCTATTCTTTGTTCCATGCAAAATGAAGAAGGAAAGGGAAGGGGGAAAATAGACAGACGTCTTGTGGCCCTCTTATGTCAGAATTAGGATTTAGTGGCGATTTGCTGCATAAAGCTGGTTTTCCTCTCTCTCCTCTTTTCTTCCTGAGTCTTGTCCATACCTCCCACAAAATCCATGTGATGCTCTTTGTTGTACTCATTTCTGATTCTCCTGCTTTTCTGCTTCATTTTTTTTTCCAGTCTGGATTGTTGATCAATACAGCAGCCATTAGATAACGAACTTTAATCAACCTCTATGAACTGAATATCTTGGTTTTCCGTGTATATTTCCTCTAATGCTCTCAATTTCCCCCTCTGCTGTTTGCATACCAAGGTGTGTGTGTGTGTGTGTGTGTGGGGACAGAGATGATGTACGCATACGTGTTAAAATTGCAGGGAGGGTGATGCTCTGTTGGAAAGCATTGCGTTCATTTAGCAAGTGCTTAGTGCTGTGGGTGCTGTGAATGGCTGAACACTAGAGAGGACGCAGCCAAGCACTCTGCTCAGCTGCCAGAGTGCAGGCATGGGAGCACTGGGGTGGAGGAATCGCTTTTGTGCCCTCATCCACTGGGAGCTCTCTCCAGAGATTTAGCTGAGAGTTTACACCCTGCCTACTTGACTGTATGCTTGCCCAAGTATTTCTTCACTGGGGAGAAGGAGAGGGCTTTGAGAATCCCCACCATCCTTCCTGGCTTTGCTCTTAGATGTAAGTAGTTGTAGGTGATGAAAGGTGGCATTGCTTTACACCAAAAGGTCTTGTAGATCATGTGTGTTTGCTTTTGCTTAGACTTTATCCAGTGTCTATGATTGTGAATGCACAATCCACTGCAGTAAAAGTAACGTCGGGCCCTGCTTCCAGGTAAAGTTGTATTGACGGCAGCTTCCTCAGTTCCCGTTGCCAGCAGACGGGTTTTAATTAGTGGGATGTTCCGGAGAGCAAGTTAGCGACTGCGTGAAGGAGAGAGGGAGCGAAATGAGCGCATGAGTGTTTGTGACAGTCTTTCCCAGCTGAGGTTGATAAAGAAGAGAAGAGAGGCTTTGATTCTGCTCTTCACTGAGCCCAAGAGAGCGTGGATCACAATGGTGATAGCATTTTTGAAAAATGAGCAGCAATCGGAGGAGAGGCCTTGTTGCACTAATGCACATTTTTATTATGTTAACAGATCGTGTCATATACTTCAAACTAAAAGCTGAGTTGCTTTGGCTCATCAAGTGGTTTATCTGTAGATTGCAGTAGATTCAGGACGTCCTGTGTTTGGGGATGGAAAACAGCACCTGCTTTGAGACTTGTACTCTCTGAACTTCTGAATGAATCTAAATTCTAATGAAATCTCAATAGAATTGAACTTCATAACATCCAAGTTGTGATCTGGTTTATATCATTTTTTGGAGTGGAGGAGGATAAACATGTAGTCAAATGTTTACTGACTTACAGGGTTTGTAGCTTGTTCTACACGATAGCGCTGAGATTACACCCGTATGTCTCAGAGATTGACAGTGATGAGTGCCAAACCTGTAATGGAACATTTCTATAACTCGCTGCAGTTTTATGAAGGGTAAAGGTAATCTGCCCTTTCTGTACAGCCTTGCAGCGGTGTTGGTGGGGATGGACCTCTCACTGCTGTATCGTATCTAGCTGTCAGCTCAAATCAAAGAGAAACGGTGCATATTGGTCTTGACTTTAGAATACTGCTACTCTTCCTGCCACAGTATATGCTGGTAGCGACTCACACTGCCCCTGCAAATGTCACAGCACCCTGGCTTTGTTCTTTCTTCACTCATCTGCTCTGAGACATGGCATAAGTGCCACAAGATTTTACTCTAGTGTGTGTTTCTTTCTTACTCTTTGTTGCTGTTATGACAAATCCACTCAAAGGGTCCTGTGACTGTCTGCTTCATTTTTGTGTGTGTGTGTGTTCTGTGTCTCTAGCCACCAGTTCCACAAAGCTTGAAGACCTGAGCTTTCTTGATGAGCAGCGAAATACCCCCCTGCGGACATCCATTCGCCTACCCTGGCATAATACAGGAGGAAGGCCCCCTCAGGACTCTAAAGGTGACTGAGCTATTCATTATTGCTGTAGGTACTCAGGAGAGATATTTGTTGAACAAACAACAAAAATATTGCAGTACATAGCACCGAATGATGTGGGATGGCTCTGAAATTAATGGCCAGTCTATCTGTAGTTCTATAGTTTCCAAAGTAGCAGGCCTGAGTGCAGAGCCAAAAACAGAACTGTTCAAATACTTGCAAATTTCAGTGTAAACAATGCAGCATTGATGGGAATTAACATTATCCTCAAAAACCTGTCTGTCAGGGTTTTTTCCCTGCCTTTTAAATCATGCCTTTTTTTCCCCCCTCAGCCAACTTTATCTTCGTTATGTGTTTTGAATCCTTCGTGTCGCTGAGAGAAATCCCGCAGATTAAATATTTCATGGGAACATGAATTACTGAATAAGTCATCAGTGGATATACTCAGACTATTTAGTCTTCCTTTTAAATGTGTCCTCTTCCATTTTCACTCCTTTTCAGGCATGAAGTTGATACAGAAGCATCATGTCAGTGGTTTAGTTTTTGTACACACAACAAAATGTGGTCTATTCAGTCCGGGTTTTTGTTCTGAATGCATACAGGACAGCCTTAAAAAATCTGTAATTTTTTCTAAAAAAAAGAAAACCAAAAATGAATATTAACATATGGCAGATGGTATTTGTTTTTTAGATTTGGGTGTGTGTGACACCACCTTTACCCGTGGAAAAAATACCTGTATCTGAACGTTATATCGACAAAATCCTAATATATGCCATCTCAAAGCACTCTACACAATATGTTGAGTTCCTTTGAGCAACTTTTACTGACCTCTTTTTTTGACTGGACTAAGCATCTAACAGAACTAGACTCGGGATGAGCAGCAGCACTTTGCCTCGTTTGATTGCCATAAGAGCCAGATGATGAGCCAGAGATATCTGAGCCGTATTCCAGGAAGCACGTTTAGCTAAGAACTCTTGAGTTTGTTAGATGAGGGAAAGTCACGGTTTTCTTTTCCTAACTCTGAGCTTCCCTCTAACTCCTCCCCTCCTGCTGCACCTGAACCAGCTGTGTGACACCCCGATCCATTTCCTCATTGGAAAAGCGCAGACTGGAGTGGAGTGAATGAATCTGCAGAAGTTTACTTTTTACTAACACTGAAATCTCAGTTAGACATAGGTCTTTCATTTAACATGAATGCTACAATCATTCACTCGTCAGTATATATACAGAGACTGCAATTATGTCACTGAGAGGGAGCACACAAACTGGCATGCATGAACAGTGGAAGAGTGAAGAGGTGAGGATGTCGATGCATCATGGGAGGCCTCTCAAAGGCCTGTCGCAGCATAATAACTAAGGAGTGATTCAGACATTACCTGAGCAAGCATGATCTGTAAGATTTTGAAAGTTTAAGCGGTTAATCTTAAAATTAGGGATTGGGTCTGCCTCCCAAATCCAAACAGGCAGCTGTTTCCATAGGAGTGAAGCTGATTAAAGATCTGCTTGCCATTCCGGTTTTGGATACTGAGAAAGCAAGTCGTGGTCATTAAGGGCTTTATAAGCAAAAAGAGGGAATTGAAAGCTCAGGGGAGCCAATAAAGAGAGGCTAATAAAAGAGGAATATCTCTCTTTCTATATTCTTTCAATACTCAAACTGCATGTTGTTGGTGCTCTTTTTGGTCAAGCTGAAGTTAAATATATTGTTTTGCCAGTAGTGTAGTAGGCAGTGATTATTTCAAGTGGCTCATCACCGGCTCGTTCACTCTTCGGTTCCATTTTAGGGCCCTCCAAACATAAAGAGACAAACACCTGCTAATATAAACACCTGCCAAATGTACTCAAAACTTCCCCTCTCATAACAATAGGCATGTGTCTGTGAACACAGGCAGGCTCACAAGGTGGAAAAAAATCCCAGCCAACAGCAGTAGTAGCTGTAGGGTTAAAAAGAGCATTAGAACTAGAGGTAGCAGTAATGCAGCCATGTTCGTTAACAAGTGTTATGAGATCTAATTAGTGCTGATGTAGACCAGATAAGCATCCTCTTTCAAGTCCGTACTCACTGTGATTCCACTTAAAGGAAAATGTATCCTCCTCAGTGTTCAGTGTGTTGTTGCACCTCCTGTAAAGACGAAATGAGTGAAATGGTCAAAGCATTTCTTAAAAACTGGCGCAGAGTTGCATGTCAGTCTTTCTAGGTTTGACTGTGTGGGATAACTATCTATTTATCATGGTGAAGTTGCCGGCATTTAAAAGAAGGAAAACTTTGTCAGTTGTTGGTGACATGAAAAAACACTAATCTCCGACAGAAGCAGGGTAAACAGTTTTAATGGGTTTCATTTCTTTTCCCTTTTCCCTAGCGCGTTTTGCTCCCTACAAACCTGTGGATATCATGCTCAAGCCATTGCTCTTTGAGGTCCCCAGCATCACCACAGACTCTGTGTTCGTGGGCCGAGATTGGCTCTTTCGGCATCTGGAAGATGTCCTGAAGGCCGGCGAGTCTGCTGAAAACCATGGCGCTGTAGTGGTGGGCAGCGTGGGATATGGGAAGACGGCCATCATCTCCCGGCTTGTGGCTCTGAGCTGCCATGGAGGGCGCATGCGTCAGATCGCCTCCAACAGCCCCAGTGCTTCCCCTAAAAGTAATTAGATTTAGTGTTCGCCTTTGGTTGTGAGCACTTTATTAACTGTGTGTGTTTAGCTAATGTTCTCTTATTCTTTCATTTCAATATTAGCCTGCAAAGTGTGGGAGGGAAGTCATTGACTAATGTTAAAATGCCCTCACAAACACAACCAATATTATTAACGCTGACATAATGCAAAGATACAAAGATGATATATTTGTGACAATGTGTGTCTTCCAGCTGGCCCAGGACAGAGCACAGAACTTCCTCTCAGCCAGCCCCCACAGCCCACTCCACCATCCAGTGCTGCCAACACACTGAGGACCAACAGTTGCCCAGGAACCCCTGAGATGCAGCGGCACAGGGAGGAGGCTGTCAAACGTCTGGCTGCAAAGGTTTGACTTTAACCATTACTGTATGTCAACAGTCAAGAGAAATCACAATGACGAAAAAGCAGGACTCAAAAAGCTTTAAAGCTTTTTGGGAGAGAAAAACAAAAACACTACACTGATTATGGTGCTCGGGGGGAAAAAAAGTGTTGTGTGCGCAATGGATCAAAAAAGTCATTTCAACAATTTTCAACAGTCAGATTTTATTTTTCTTTTGATGGATGGATCGATGTGTTGTTTCTTCCTAAAAAAAAACTTTAAAAAAAACCAAAGAAAATCCAGCAAAAAGGGTCTGAGCTTTTGTGCTACCAAGTGCCTCAACAACAGCTTCAGTCTGTCTGCTAAAACTCCCCTTTAATAATGTCCACAGATACCAGTGATATACTCTGTTAAATGATGCGTAAAACTATTTATAACAGTAATGGTTGGTTACAGATTAGTTGTCAGTGATTAGAACCTCCTTGGGGAGCAACAACCCACGGCAAGCCCACACTTTGGAATATTTTGCCCTCTCAGCCGTGACCTGAGAGTACAGAATGTAAACACACACCAACATCAACCAGGATCTAGTGACGGAGGAAGCTTCATCAATATTAGAAGTCTGTTGGGAATTTACAAACTTCAAATACCAGCACCATTTGTCTTGGCAGTTATCAGTAAAACTGACAAATAAGGCGCTATTACCAATTAATTACAGGTTAGTATCCATTCCTGACTCAACAATGGATGGTGCATCATATCAAAGACTGCTTAAAGCTACTGTAAGACCACTTGTCCAAATGTTGAACTAGAAGTAAATGTTTGAACATAATAAAGCTCCTCATACCCCCAGAATTCAGTATGGAGCGTTACTGACTTCTGTGGACAAGGGTGTACTTATTTTATTGACAGATGAATATTCCTTCTGTTGATCTTTCTGGTGTAAAAAAGATTGCAAAAACTTGTAAATGCTGCCTTTATTTGACATTTATGTGTAAACGCTGTTTAGAAAAAGATTAAATGTTTGCTTGCGTAGGGATATAAAGTACTGCACTGTTAACACCATTACGTGTGTTCTGTTACTCCCCCACACTGTCAGTAATATTGTTACCACTTGTCTGTGACCAACTTGGCAGCAAAAAAAAAAAGCAAACATGCATACCAGACATTGAGCATATTTCTGCACATCTTTCTCTGTCAGATCTGTTAAGTCCTCAGAGTCCCACTTTGAAACATTTCTACTCTTACTGCACGCTGACTAGCTGTGTGCAGTTTTTGCCTGTAGCACTGCTATTGCCTACTGGCAGTTCTAATAAAGATGATTGGGAGTTACTGTGTTTCAGAGAAGATTTGTGATCCACTATAGTATTTAGTATTTGATTTTAATAGTGTTGGGTTGGCAGGATGTAGGGTAATTTAATGGGTGGCAGCTTTCTCAAGGACCTTTTCACAGGATATGGCAACTGCTGCTGATTCTGCTGTCTTTAATGGTACTGATTACAACCTGTTGTCCTTCTAACTCCTTTAGGATTTAATACTCTTACCCTGTCAGGGATGCCTCCTAATTAGTGACCCTGTCAATAGGACAGTTCATGCAACAGACAGCTAGCGTAATACAGTGAGGTTCATGTAAATGTCTGTGAAACTCAAGCAATATCTCTTGAGCCAATTATGGTGAAAAGTGCTTCCAATAGGCGCCTTCACAGGGGCTCTGTTCCTGTGATGTGTGATGCAACGCTGAACAGCTTCTGTCAAATTCTGCCAGTGCTTTTTAATCATTGATTTAAAAGTGGTCTCATAACAGGAGCACTGCGGCTATTACACTTTATGCCTTATTCTCGTTATTGAGACATGCCTTTAGGTATCATTTCTGAAAAATGCATTTATTGTTTTGCCAGCAGATCAACCACTGAGGGCCGACTGCAGAGCGTTGCATCATCATGTGTTGAGATTCGTATTGCTCATTGATGAGGCAGTAGTCTGCGTGACTTGTATACTAAGCTAAATCGTCACTGCAGCAGGGTACTTTAATAAGAGTTGTATTCATGCGCACAGCAGGTTGTGTGAATTTACTGTATTGAATGCCCATTATTTTATAGCTTCCCTCTGTTGCTTTGTTATACCACGTTTCTGATGAAGCCCACAATTCGTGTGATGCAAAAATTGACCGAAAAGACTGCCACATATTGTCCTTACTGAACCCAGTTTCAGACCTAAGGATTGACCGTCTAGATCCAGGTAGTTCTGCTATACCTTTAAAAGTCTTAAGGCTCTTTCTTACCTGCCTCTTTCCTAATTTGCATCAGCTTTTGTGGTGGCTTTATTAGGACGTGAATTATATGTCATTAATTACAAAAGAAAAATGTATAAATACACATTTAGATCTAACTTGGGAGAAGTCTGGATCCAAAACATTTAATGTAAAACACAGCTAAATGTTAAAAATAAGTTTCATACATTGAGTCACTTTTCTAGAAGCTGGTCATCTTTTCATGAAGCACTAAGCAGCAGCCACAGCTGAGGTTGAGCCATCAGAAGAACCGATCACCTGCTCCTCTTGTGGCCCTGGAAGTGTGTCAGCTCCTCCAGGTTGGACTGTAATTAGTACAGTCATATAGCCTGAGGGAATTTCACTTTTCATCTTCTCCACCTCTGTCCCTCCTCTTTCCTTTTAAATCAGACCTCCTTTAAATCCTGCAGCAACCTGCTCAGGTACAGAAGATTCTTTTTTTAGATCTCCACCTGGGATCTGCTGACTTCTTTTTATAGCTTTTCTGAGGTGGTCAGACATTATCCAATTTCTTCATCATCCCTTCTGTGTGAAATAGGATGGATAAAATCATGTTTTAAACATCCAAGAGATTATATGTAGGTTTGGTTTTTTTTCTTGGAGGCTTTAGTCAACAAATGAATGTACCCAGCTTTGCATAACAACCAGTGAATTGTGTTTTTAATTTTTCCTAATTCTCAAAAATGCTGCCTTTACTGTTTCTTCCTGTTTCCTTCATCTTCCAGGTGGTGGCTTATCATTATTGCCAGGCAGATAACACGTACACTTGCTTGGTGCCGGAATTCGTGCACAGTATTGCAGCCCTTCTGTGCAGAGCACATCAGCTAAGTGCATACCGGGAGCTGTTGCTGAAAGAGCCTCACCTCCAGAGCATGCTCAGTCTGCGCTCCTGTGTCCAAGACCCCATGGCAGCTTTCCGAAGAGGAGTCCTGGAACCGTTAGCCAACCTTCGGAAAGGTAAAACACTATAGTCTTTTACTGCAGTACTTAATTTGAGTAGGCTTTATATTGCTGTGGTTGCATGCTACCCAGGAGATCTCCAAAAAACAAACTGTGCTGGTCAGGAGTTGTAGTGTCAGTAGTTTGTAGGTCGTAAAACAAATCCCCCTCGGAACCATAGTTGCAGTTAGACAGATAATCTTGACAGTAATCAGGTAGGTTTACATAGAATATAAAATAGTGAAATAGTTCATCTAATACTGTTAGGAGCCTTATCTCAGTGCACATCGTCTTACCATTGTTGTTTTTTGTAAATGTGTTTGCAGAGCGAAGAATTCCAGAAGACGACTACATAATCTTAATAGATGGGCTGAACGAAGCTGAGTTCCACAAACCAGACTATGGAGACACCATTGCTTCCTTCATCACAAAAATCATTGCGAAGTTTCCATCCTGGCTTAAACTGGTGGTCACTGTGCGGGTCAACTTAGTGGTAAGCAAGAACCCACAAAGCACGGCGCTGAGCTTGTTCAAATGGCAGAATAGTCACTCTTAAAGATGTCACACTAATAGTGGAGATGATTAAAAATGAGCGACTCATTATTGCATTAAAAACATACATTTAGTTTTAGTAAAGCAGTCCAGTGCAGAGTTATGGTTACAGACCCACTTTCTCAGTTTATCTCTCTTCCCTCTCAGTAACTACTTGGCTTATCTGCACCCGTTATGGCTGATTAAAGTAACTACTGCTAATGGCATTCACTTTTCTGTTTCTGCTGCAGCTCACACACTCAGAGACTCACTTCTCACAATGGAGTCGTTCACACAGGTGCAGTTTGACTGTTACGCTGCTGAGTGAAGCACTGGATACAGGGAGCTGTCGAGGGCTTGATTCTTAACTTAATTACCAGTTTCTTGTCTGCTCTTATCCTTTCCTCTCTGCTTTCCAAGTGCTCTGAGCTAACGCTTACCATGATACAGTGCAGTACCAGTCAAAAGTTTGAACGCTCCAAACTTTTTTATTTTGTATGCAAACCAAATGAGATATGCTCATGCTGGTTTAGCTAAGTAGTGTTTTTCCTTATTAAAGACAATAGGGAGTCTTATATTTGTTCATGTTTTCATATTGTCGGTGCCGTTACATCTAAGTGTTCACTTACCCGGTTTACATTGCCCCTGTGTTAAGTGCCCCAATCCGTGAAACAGTATAAAATACATTTATTGATGATTTTGACTGGGATATTTGATATCGATATATCTTCAATTCTTCTGACCATCGTAATCATGTTGTGAAAATCTGACATTGTGAAAACCCTGGGAAGAAAAATCATTGTAGAATCTAACAAATGTCTAGCTGGATGTGCTGTCACCTCCTGAGACGCTCACTCACCGACATCAGACCCTGCACATTTTGACAAGTGTTTCCTGAGGTGCTCCTGGTTGTCATATTCTACTCGCTGCAAAGTCAAGCATATCCAGCAACATTCAAGAAAGAATTGAGACACATGACCTGCAGGGCAGGAGAGAGATGAGTCAGTCATTTTTAGCTGACACCGGGATCACCATTTACAGGAATGCTACGGACTTATATTGAATTCACTCTGGTAACAGCTGAGGCTTTGGCACTACTGATGAACTACATGAAAACTTTCTGGGATCAAAAAAGCACTGAGCATTGGATGATAAAGTGGTGTCTGATTGACACCTAGAATTTATGTTATTAATGCTCAGTCAGAAGCCAGACCTTGAGTGCTGTGCATCAGTATGCGCTGTACTATATGGTGAATTCAGCTCCAGTCATTTAGAATTCAGGCTCCCAGCAGGGTAAATCAATATATTGCAACACTGATATTTTGTATTCACCTCTTATTCACTTCTGTTAATGTGTCAGAAACAGTTTACGGCATGAAAAGATTTTTGAGTGTGCCAGGTGACCGCGCTCACAGTGAGGCATTTAAACTACACCACCGCATATATGTTGTAATGTGATCTGATGAACACAGTGAAGCGGTTTTTAATGGAAAGGTGTTTGCGAATTTGCTAGCCTGACATTTAGCCACCTGGAGACTGCCAAAGCAAGGATAGCCACAACAACAAGGCTGCGTTAGTGCATGATTGGATGTGTGTGTGTGTGTGTGTGTGGTGGATGTAATGTAGTAACAACTGTGTTGGAAAGGAGACGTGGTTGAAAGCATATGTAACACAACAGTACCACTAACTGTTTTCTTTTTACAACCCCAGTTAATGAGTCCCATGCATGTGCTGGTCTGTACAAAGGCTAGCACATAGTTCATTGTACCATATGCACCTTTTACTTGTAATATTATTTTTCTCAGTACATTGCTCTGCTTTGTGTAAATTGTGTGTGTGTATGTGTAGAGCTGAGTGCAGCAGTTGTCTACAGTAATAAATCAAATGGCGCTGTTGACAGTCTCTTGAGTTTAATGTGAAGACTTCACATGCAAAAACTTCTAAGTGCGTCTGACTCTTTTTTTAATCTTTTTTATTTATTAATTTATTAATTGAGTTTTAATAAATTTGATTGTCTGTGGCAGCAGAACCTCATATGTCCTCATGCACTTTTTTTAACCTCCAAGTTCACCTCTTTGCTCAAAACAGAGGAAATGGCTGAAAAAACAGTAACTATGCAACAGGAAATATTACAAATGTTGAAAGCAGAATTCAGATTGAAAACATGGACTAAACTAAGTACAACCACATACAATGGCACAAAATGATAGCACACTATATTGCTAACAGAATAAACAGAAGACATTCCACTATAACTTAATACACTGCGCTTAAATTAAAGATGGATATAAAATTTATGTAAAAATACTGTGATGCATCAATGATTACGTAAAAAAATAAAAGCAGCTGTTGCTGTGGCTGCTGTTTTCTGCTCATATGTACTTTTTTTGTTTTTTAAATTATGACAGTTGTCAGTCCTCTTCAAATGTGAGCTAATGATGATGACAATTCCTACTTCTTCCAAAAGTTATTAGAACTATACAAAAGTTTGTCTGGACACGGCGGTTACATTCACTTCATATGAATAGTTCGGCCATGGTTGGTATGGAAAAGCCAACAGGAAACCTGTGTCTGTGTTTATTGGGCTTTGCTATCTAAGCTTTCAGTACAAACTCCAAAACTCTTCAGCTTATTACTGGTGTACGTTGCAACCTAGCTGAAATTACTAGCACTAACGGATTGATTAGCTCGCTCATATTTCCGATATTATATGTGCACATTGCATACTTGTTGTTCGTTCTCAGGTGGCTCTTTCAAAAGAGATCTCAGTGAATGAATGAAGCTTATCTCTTTTGCTACCTGACTTAACTCGAGGCATAGCAAAAATGAATCATGTAAGAATAATCAAGATAGCATTGTCAAGGCCAGAAAATACGAAGGCATGAAATGCTCCTTATTTGCAGCTGCAGAACCAGAGTTGTGCATAGAGATGAAATTGTCATGCTATTGGTTTACGCTTCGAACAGACAAATAGGATCTCGCCTTGGAGGAAGGGTTCGATATATTGGCCCTTGCTTGCTAGACTAATATCTGGACAATCTCTGAGGTGTTGTTTGCACCCCCCCCACCGCACCCCACCCCACCCCACCCTCTTTTGGATTATGTTCAGTATGTTTTATTGAGTCTGTGCATGTGTGGATACATGTGCTTGTGTGTATGTGTCTGTTTGCTTTGCCTTCTCATGATGAGGAAGAGGAAAAAATGTTATCTCGCTGAGGCAATGTTTCTCTAGCCTCAGACAGGCAGAGGATTGGAGGATTAAGGTGCATTGATTTCTCCCACCCCTGGGACATAGATTGAAATGTGAGCTCTGGCTCAGACCTCTGCCTGCCTGCTAGCTACCATCCCATCCATCCCCTGCCTCTTAATACTCAGTTTCCTCACTCCTGTTTTCCTCATAGCCACATTTCGAACAGTAACAAGTGTCTGCTTTGGCCTGATAGCTCAGCATGCTCGATTCCCCACTGCTCAGTGAAACTCCTCTGATAATAAACGTACACAAGCAGATTTTTTTTTCTTCTTCTTAATGGCAACTCAAGATGTAAATAATGGCTATAATTTTTGTATTTGTTGGCTGTGGTAATGAGTGATAGAGCTGGCTGTATCATGCAGAGACTAAGTACAAAATGACTTATTTTTCATGTATTGACATATTAATGGTGCATTCTTTCTTAAAAAAACAACAACAAAACAACAGAGTTGCTCAAATATATCACTGTCTGTCTTTATCTTGTCTTCAATAGGAGATCACCAGCCTCCTGCCCTTCTCCAAGATCTCCCTGGATGACTTTTCTGATAACAAAGAGATCAGCAATGACCTCAATGCATATATCCAGTATCGTATCAACAGCAGCAAGGATATCATTAACAATATTAGCCTGAATGGCAAGGCCGATCCCATCACAGTCAGTAAGCTAAGTAGCCACCTGATCTCCCGCAGCCAAGGGTCCTACCTGTATCTCAAACTCACCCTGGATCTGTTTGAGAGAGGCCACCTTGTGATCAAAAGTGCCAGTTATAAAGTTGTGCCTGTTTCACTGGCTGAACTGTACCAGTTACAGTGCAACATGAAATTCATGACCAATTCAGCCTTTGAGCGCTCGCTGCCAATCCTCAATGTGGCGCTTGCCTCACTGCACCCCTTGACTGACGAACAGCTGTTTAACGCCATCAATGCGGGCTTCATCCAAGGGGAGCTACCATGGGAGGACTTTCAACAACGCGTGGAGCTGCTCTCCTGCTTTCTCATCAAACGGCGGGACAAGACGCGCATGTTTTGTCACCCTTCCTTCAGAGAGTGGCTGGTATGGAGAGCTGATGGAGAGAGTACAGACTTCCTCTGTGACCCCAGGTCAGTTTTCTGCTTTGTAAGCTAATGCAATAACTTAGCAGCTCTCCTTTAGGAATGTGGGCTTCTGTAATGCATCTAGAAAATGTTCTTAAAATGCCACCCAAATAAAGCTATGGGACAGTAGAAATAATTTTTAAAAATGCTGCTGAATAATATGGTAATAATCAACCATAAATCTTTCTTCATGTGCATGCAGTTTAACATCTGAGTGTGGTTCTGAATTTGTTGTTTTAGGTGTCTGACAGCTGTAAGCATGGTGCCAAATCCATCCTGTAGGTCGTCACTGAGTTCTTACCCAAAATGTTTAAAGCAGTACTCAGTTTTGATGCAGCAGAGCAGAATTTAACACAGGATTTCAGAGGAAGAAGAGAATAGTTGGCCATGGATGTATTAGAGGCAGTAATTTTGCTGTTAACAGTGAGCTGAGAAGTTTCCAGGGTTTTAGGTTTTTCTTCACGTCTGCACTGAGATCGGTCCATAATAAACACTGCATATTGCACCACAGCCTCTGTTTGTAAATTAATGTCTCGAGTCAGCAGTTTGCATACACAGCCCTGCAACGTCATAAATCACATTTTATGGAGGCTGTCTCGCTTCTTTGAGGCTTCTTCTCTTCATAATGAATCTATTGCCTAACATTTTGAAATGTAAGAATACAGCTGTTGAAGTGTTAGATTAATGCCAGAATCTTACAACAATGTCACTGAATGTAATTTGAGATTTTGCAGAAACATTAGACTTTTGTTTGCTGCTGTCAGCTTGTTGCATGGGTAGAATCTTTCCTTTGACTTGGGGAAAAAATGCTCACAGCAACACACAGCATGCAGAAAAAAAAATTGTGAGTGTTGCGCACTCGGCACGGCTGCATTAAATTCATTAGCGTGAACCCTGGTTGGGACTTGCTACATATTCAAAAGGTCTCCTCTTAGAAACCGAATCCACTTTCATGCAGTGAAACTGTAATAAATCAGAACCTCTGTAGATAAATCCTGTGGTCCTCTGGAGCCTTCAGGATTCATCAAAGTTCAAATGCCTGACTGCAGACTTCACACTCGTATCAGAACATATCGATTCTCCTTCCACTGCCTCTCCCTGGTCCGAATTGTTCACATGTGCCTGTACTGCATTATAATCGTCAAATTTCAAATAACAAGCTGCACCAGTGTTGGTAATGGATTACTCGCTCCCTCATCCGCTTGTTTGTGACCCACTAATTTGCACTGACCTTGGCACCTCGCGTTGGTCACTGGTAAAATGAACTGCTGCATCTGTGTTCACGAATTTGCGCATTGTTAGTAGCTCACCTGCATAACTTCTGACTCCCAATCAGTGTTTTTTTTTTTTTTTTTGCAGCCTCACACTAATTTGCTCTGTTTTAATAAATGTTGCGTTTTGTGAGGAAAAAATATTGCCCTGTACATTTTACATAATATATATTGCCATGCGAGACTTCAGTAGTGCTTACCTAATTGAAATTCTGGAGCCACGACTGAATTAGAGATTTCAGTCTTTCGCACTTCATAAATTGAATGATGTCACTTTTTTTTTCCTTCCTGTTGCTCACCTCTGTTCACACAGTGATGCCTCCAAATGGATGAGAGCCGAGCTTCATATTCTGGTCATTCACAGCCTTCCAGCTCCATCATTAAAAAAACAAAGGCTTGTAGTCTGGCGCAGGAGAGGCACAGGGAGACAAAAGCGTGCTGCACTGCCTCTCTGTTTGTGCCCGGGCACAACTAGAGAGGATTTTATCCAGATCAAAGTGATTCGCAATCATGCATGCTCTTTTAATGAAGTTCTGCATTCATTAGTGGCTGAGTGACACTCTCCCCCCTGTTGTTCGGAGGGTCATTGCCAAACATTTTTAGCTTATTCACACCAGCACCAGAATACAATAGTTATCCATGACAATGCCAAGCTTCTCATCATCACCAGAATGAATAAGCACTTTCATGTTATTTGAAGCAGAGGAACAGTCATTCCTAGTGTTGACAGCTGAGTGTCCTATCTCTTCTCTTGTTTTCTAACTCAGGACCGGTCACGCTCTCATGGCTTTCATGTTATCCCGCCAAGAGGGGAAACTGAATCGGCAGCAGACAATGGAGCTGGGACACCACATACTCAAAGCACACATCTTCAAGGTATAGCTGTGGAACCTACATTGTCTATGCATCCATTTTCATTTCAAATATATCCCTTGCAGGAATTTCTCTGTGTTCACTTTCTCTTGATTTATGCATTGTGACTATGGTTCAGCAGAGGACAAGCCACGGGATCTGGGCAGAAACACTGACCGCTTATGCCACTCAGATTCAGTGATTTTACCTATGTGTGTTTATGTATTTACTCATACATTTATGCATTGATGTGTGTGCGCAGGGTCTGAGTAAGAAGACAGGCGTGTCATCCAGTGTCCTTCAGGCTCTGTGGATAAGCTGCAGCACTGACGGCCTTTCTGCAGCCTTGGCCTCCCTGAGGAACCTCTACACACCTAATGTCAAGGTAAACCTTTGCTTCACGTTTGCTCCTCTGTGTCCTGCACGTTGGATGCAGAACAGTCGGCTCATTAGCTGATGATAAAAGTGGAAATTAATTATTGATAACCTGAAATCCCTACGTGTGCTGGTTCTAGCATTTTAAATGCAACAATGTGCTTTTATAGAAAGGCTAAGTAGAAGCTTCCTGGGTTCTTTAATTGTTAGTGGGACAGGATAGGAAAGGGTCACATACTGTTTTATTACTTTTAATATTTGTGTCCACTTTTTTGACATTTCCATAACATTTAATATATATTAGATTAAATTTATCTGGACTAGTATAGTCATTTTCTTATTATATATACTGATTGGGTCTTTTTTTTTTTTTTTTTAAAGCAAATGCATCCCAGGGATAATGGTTTGCATATGTTTTACTTTTAATCCCTGACTGTTGTTCCATGCAGGGAATGTTTTGTTATTAACCACTATCATTTTATATTCTTAATTTGCCTTATTATAATTTGAGTGGTAAATCTTAATAAGCTTTGAACAGGAGCAAAGTTCCCATATATACTACTTTTTAGCCATGTTTCAAAGGGAGATAATCCTTTGGCCTTTCCTGGAAAAAGGCTATTATGTCAGCATGATGTATTCTGGCTTGAAGAAAAATTATCCTCCATTTTTCTTTGCCATTAGTGTTATTGTTTCAGAGGGAGCTCCATCACTTGGTGTCTGTTTGTGAGTTATTGTGTAAATGTGTAATATTACTCAAACAGACATTTACAAAATGACCTTGTTCTGTCCTCTCGGGGGAAAAATGGAGAGTTGTAGTTAATTTATGCTACAGAGGATCCAGCAAATGACACACACTTTCATCTCCTGTCGTCAAATACTCATTTCACTCTTTGGTTCTGTTTGACTAAGCCTTTATTATTGATTTGCTCATAATGAAACAGAATACCACACTTCATAATTGCATTCACTAGAATTTGGCCATTTTATTTGGTATCTGATTTTTTTTTTTTGCTTGGTGGAAAATCTGAAGATGAAGATAGAGGTCTGAGGTCTGAATGAGCCATAAACTGAGTAATAGAAAGAATTGTGCTGCTGCCTAAAGTGGTCAGTTTAGATGGATGAGTCAAACGTGGGTAATATTTCTGATTTTATTGATTTTTTTTTTTGAACCTTAATTTTTTAAATTCAGATTTCATTCAATACAATTCATTACATGCACAAAGAATACACTTCTTTGCAAACAGTACAAGCTGTAAGACTTTGAAATCAACTTTCAAATGCCAGCTTTCACATTTTTGCTCGTATGATCAGGTAAGCCGTCTCCTGATGCTGGGAGGGGCAAACGTGAATTACCGCACAGAAGTCCTGAACAACGCACCAGTGCTTTGCGTCCAGTGCCACCTCGGTCACCAGGAAATTGTCTCACTGCTACTTGAGTTTGGCGCCAGCGTCGATGTTGTGTCTGAAAATGGGATGAGCCCGCTCTGCTTCTCAGCCGCTGCAGGACACCTGGGACAGGTCATGCTGCTCTGTAAAAAGGGAGCTAAGGTGAGGACCTTTAATGTTGTGACTCTCTACTGCCTTCTTTCTAGATGTCTACTGTAGCTTTTTGTATACAGCACATTTGCACTAAGATGTTTTCGCAATTTCTGTTGATTAAAACCGAGAATCTTGTATTTCTGCCAGGTTGATCATGTAGATAAGAGTGGCCAGTGTGCTCTGGTCCATGCTGCCCTACGAGGACACCTTGAGATTATCCAGTACCTGCTGGATTTAGAATGGAGTGCTGAGGGGCAGCAGCAGGACTGCTCTCTGAAGAGCAAAGCTTTGCAGCAGGCTTTGATTGCAGCCTCGAGCATGGGGCACACACAGGTCTGACTGACATGCATATGTTTTACCTGACACATGAAGCCCCTGCACACATTTGAAACAAATGCACTGTAACTTGCTGCAAAAGAAATGTATTTAAAAGAAAATATGCACATGCACGCACTTTACTGTAAACTGCAAAAATTCCACTCCACAACAAAAAACCTTTTGATTCCTGCATGTTTTCACCACAACATTCTGTGAAGAATTTGATTTTTTTTTCTTCAAAGATCACAAGGAGTGATACATAAAAAAAAATGAGCACACGGTGTTCTCCGTGCTTATGACTTAAAGCCAGAATTGCTATTCAGCATTGTGTGTAGGTTCACAATCGATAACAGTGCAGCACCTTCAGCTGCCCAGGTGAGATGTAGACTCAAGGCTCAGTTTGGCTTCCTCGTTAGCTGGAGTGGATCCCAAGCCCTGGATTAGAATAACATAACTGGGCCAAAGAAGTCAACCTGCATGCAGAACGAGGCCCTATTAAAGTTGAACTATTGGGACCCCCCCGCTTATTGTTGATATGCTTTAAAATTAGCATTTTGTATACTGTAACCTCTTGAAGGTTCATTTGATATATTTTTTTTTTCCTGCTGAAACAGCACGCTATTAATCTAAGTTTCTTTTCTGGCAGGTTGTGAGAGGCTTGCTGGCGTTGAATAATGAGCATGCTGTGCAAATTGATAGTCATGACACTCTGTGGGGAGAGACAGGTATGTTCTCATCAATCATTTTGCGTTACACGGCTCTTTTGTACTATCACCAGCTGTTTTTGCATTCTGAACCACTCTGCTATAATTGAATGCTGCAGTGGAAAGTCCTGTATCTGTGCTCTCCACAGTAATGCTCTCTGTTAGATGCAGAGGTCGCTCAACCCAAATGTGTGTGCCTTTTAATGGCTGCTGTAAGTCCTCCTGTGCTGTACTTTCTGGTAAAAGTATTACTTACTGTTTGGAATTCAGTCCACGCATTATTTTCAAAAATCATCATTTTCAAAATCATCCCCCTGAATTGTAGGAACAGGATTCCCTTGGGTGCTCTATGTTAAAACAGCGGTTCAGAGTCCACAGTTTGTTTCGTATGTTGCCAGGCACATTTGCATTTAGAAGGTGGAGTAGTTTTTATGAAAGGTTCTTTGGACTTCTTAAAAGTTTGCCCTTCTCTCTGAGGGGCAGTTCATTTGAAAGTGAGGAGACGGAGCAAAAAGCCACGTGCTTTTTGGAGAAGGTAGCTGTCCGATTTAAGACGGGTTACTTGAAGGTAGTCCGACAGAAATTACACAGCAGGCTACAAGTGTTTGTGCACTGTGATTTTTAGCCATTCCAGTAGCACGGTTGAGGTAACACATTACTATAATCACACTTCATTTGTGTGTAAGGCCGTATTTTAACAATAATTTGTTCATTTTCCTAAACTCAGTAATCACATTAGAGCAGGGGTGGCTAACTCCAGGCCTTCGAGAGCCTGTGTCCTGCAGGTTTTAGATGTGTTCCTAATCCAACACATATAGAAGTCATTAGCAGGACTCTGGAGAACTTGACTGCATACTTAGGAGGTAATTCAGCCATTTGATTCAGGTGTGTTGGATCAGGGACACATCTAAAACCTGCAGGACACCGGCTCTTAAGGCCTGGAGTTGGCCACCCCTTCATTAGCACTCAATTATTACTCGTGTTCCATAAGTCTTCAATAATCTGAATAATGGGCAGGAAAAAAGTAATCGAACATACCTTTTCATCAACTGCACAAAGTATTTTTTCTAGAAAAATCCAAATGTTCAATACACATGGAGGAACAGCACTGCTGTGCTTTATTAAATATGCTTCTGATACATTATGTAAGAGTGAGACATGAGACAGTAATTTCTTATCATTCGTGTATAATGTGTTTAAAAAGTTAGCCACATTTGAAATGCTGGCTCTCGTATTCATTGTGAACATCTGAGGGTTAAGTGGTCTAGAGCTATAAATTTCCAGATAGCATCTTTATCTATCAGCCAGCAGTGTTAGATGTTGCTGCAATCACAGCAGAATAGATAGAAAGGAGAATTTTAATACTAGTCTCTTTGTATCTCTCTGTTCTAAGCCAGCAGGATTTAGCATTAAAAGTTTGGTGTGTCAAGAATGTAGGTCAACCTTTTAGTGGAGAGGTTGTCCAAACTGCTGCTTGTTCTCTATTAAGTGACTGCAGGACTTCAGATGATTTTTGCAGTACTGGCCTGGGACAAAGATCTTTTCCTCTGAACTATAGATCAGATGTGCTTTGAGCAAAGTAAAATTCGATAGTACACGTGGCCGCCCAGTGTTTCACTCTCAGCTCGTTTTACAAAGTGGATGTTTAATCATCACTTCACCTCTTCCTTCTGAAGTAATGAAATAGTAGGTCACAGTTAGCGGTAGGCAGAGCTGTGTCTCCACTGACCTGAAACACAGCGAGTCTTAACTCCTTGACATGACCCTGAACTAAAATATGTTTGCACCCACCTGGCACTCATTAGAACTGTGGTCCTGGCTCATCTGTATTCAGGACAAATGAATCAGTAAACAACAGTAAACACAATTATGACCACAATGTAGATTTGTCTCCACTGGGTCATGCTTGGGGAAAAAAAAGCTGGAATTTTGTTGCAGACATAAATTGAATATTTAGTGGCGGGGAAGCAGCACTGTAGGGGAGTTTGGTAGGAAAGACTAAAAATGACTTGATACAAACACCGCAAGGTATTAGCGACGAACAATATTTTAAATCCCCTTTCTGCTATTCAGCTGCAGGTTTAATAATCCAATTGTGCTCCGATGCAGAGAAGATCCAAGGAAAAAAAATAACACCCTGAAATATCCCCTTGAAAACCAGCCTTTTGTTGTTGCCTCAGAAACAGTTCTCTCATAACAACCTCTGAAATTTTATAGCATGTTTAAAATTCATTGGAGTATTACATCTCAATGCAAATAGACCTGCTGTCTCTTGTGGTTAAGTAGAAGATGATTTGATTGTACATCTGTGCGAACTCTATCTTTTAAATTCCCCTCTTAGGATGCAGAATGCCTCCCTGTTATGTAAAGAAAGGTAATTTACCTGCAGAGAGTCATTGGAGTTGTTGTAAGCAGAACTGACTTGTGGCAAAAAGCCACAGCCTTGTTGTTTTTGCATAAAAGCAATTTTTGGTATATATTTTGGTCTTTTTTTCTGTAATGGCAAGTGAAGTGGGTACTTCTGTGTGCGTATTTTTAGCACCTGTTAGCAAGTCAGTAATATAGTTTGTTAGTGTATTTCTTTTATTTAAGTTGGGATTTATATTTTCAGAATACTTTTCCCCACATGATGGATTTACTCTCAGTTGATGGTATTGTGGTCAATGCCAGAAATTCTTTGTAACACATGATTGATGAAGAGCATATTTTAACTGAAACCATAACCATAATCAAGTGTTTTGGTGCCTAAACCTTACCAAATGGTGGTCATAAAGGGATGAACATGGTCAGCAGTAGTGTTCAGGTAGGCTGTGGCATTATAAACTATGCTCAGTTGGAACTAAGGGGACCTACATGTACCAAGAAAATTTCCCCCCACTACCACCGCCACCAGCCTGGAATCTTGGTACAAGGATGGATCCATGGTTTGATGTTGTTTATGCCAGATTCTGATCCTACCATCTGAACACCACAGCAGAAATCAAGACTCCTCAGGCAACAGCAACGTTTTTCCAATCTTCTGTTGTCCAATTTTGGTGAGAATCTTGAGTCTCAGTTTCCCGTTCTTAGCTGACAGGAGTGGCACCCAGTGTGGTCTTCTCCTGCTGGAACCCATCTCCTTCAAGCTTTGATGCATTGTGCATTCAGAGAAGCTCTTATGCATACCTTGGTTGTAAGTAGTGGCTATTTGAGTTTCTGTTGCCTTCCTATCAGCTCGAAGCGATCTTTCCATTCTCCTCTGACGTCTGACATCAACAAACCATTTTCTCTCAGAGAGCTGCTGCTCGCTGGATAGTTTCTCTTTTTTGGGCCACTCTCTGTAAACTGTAGAGATGGTTGGTCAGTAGATCAGCAGTTTCTGAAATACTCCGATCAGCCCGACTGGCACCAGCGACCATGTCACGTTCAAAGTCACTTAAATCACCTCCTCATTCTGATGCTCGGTTTGAACTTCAGCAGGTCGTCTTGACCGTGTCTAAATGCCTAAATGCACTAAGTTACCATGTGATTGGCCCATTAAATATTTGCATTAAGGAGCAGTTGAATAGGTGAACCTGGTGATTATATAGCCATAGAGGTAGAGGCAGAGTTGCGACATGTGTGCTCTTTAGAAATGCATTTCCCATAATGTAATTTAGCATCTGCTTCATCCCCAGGCAAACCAAGGGATCATTTTTCAGACCCATTGTCTGGATTGTCCTTCATAATTTTCCTGCAACATTTTTTTTCATTGGCAATCTGTCAAATATTGTAATTAGATGAGTTCTTTATGAATTCCTGAACAGTTCTTGTTTTGAAACTATTACAGGCATAAATTGGTGCAGGCATTTGGTTTCTTTCTTTTTAAAGATTCCAGTTTTCTGTTATGTGCAAAACTTTGGTTAAAATGTCAGGTCATGACCTCTCTGTTGTTGGTGTATCTTGAGCTTTGCCAGCCTGGTTGCAGAATAGGGCTATTATTTGTTTACCTGGTCTATCAAAGTGATTTAAAGACACTTTGAACGTGACGTGTATGTGGTCTGCAGGAGGAGGAAGAGGGAGAGCTGTGGTCAGGAGGACAGGAGAGCTGAGATGAATAGCTTTCAAAACACTAGATAAGGAAGGATATCTTTAAGTTATACTGAAAAAATAAGTTAGAAAAGGAGCGTCTTATTTTGTGAGTAGGAATGGTAATAATCTTAAAAGCTGCTAGTCTGACGGTTTGATTAAATACCATCATCAATATATGGATAAGTCTCTAAGCAGGAAGAACATCTGAAGCTAAAGTGCAAAAACAGTGCTGCTGATTATATGTTCATTGTGGGCCACTACCATCCCCAGTGTTGCTCCCTTGAGAACAAGCACAGCCTAAGTTTAGTTCCTTAGAGTCATTGTTCTGCTCTGTGCGGTATGAGAGGATATCCATATTTTGAGCAGATGGAGGCTGGGATTGGTTGGCTCTGATGACTGCTCATCCAGATGGATGATGTCAGAGAGACAAGAAGGCTTAGCGGCACCTTAAATCTCTCTGTGAGAGCAAAGCTGCTCCGATTCTTAACGTTGGATCCCACTTTGTTTGGATAACCAGCGCTCATTTAAGACCAGTCCATCTGCTGATGAACTGTAAGCATCCAACACTTCAAGAATCTCTTTTCTTTACACGCACCAGTTAATACAGTATTTGAGTTCCTTTTCTTTAAAATTAATTGGCTAATTCCAGTTAATCTCTGTTTGAGAAAGATACAAAACGTAAACAAGAATGGGTATTTAACACAGTTGCTTGATTTTTCTTGGCTAATGTTTGACTGCTGATGCATGAAATGACTGAATTCTCATCTCTTTGTACAAGGCCGGGGGAACTTGAGGCAGGGATTTAATGAGTTTAATAAGCATAAACATAATTATCTGATTTAAACTCAATTAGTACCACACTGTAGCTTGCATTTCTCTGCTGGTTCTTATTTTTCCAGAGATTCTGGAGTAAGTATTTTTGATCTAAGCTTCATCTTTTCCACACACGGTACTTCAAGGTTACTAAAGAGACTGGATAACTCTTATGCAGTACAGTGTTTTGGGTTTTTTTTGCTGCTAATATGTTATGTTCACTTGTGTTTCTTGTACAGAACATTAATAAGTAAATATGTTGTAATAAATGTGTGTATGTCCTCTCTTCTTTTTTTTTTTCGCTTCAGCCTTGACAGCTGCGGCTGGCCGAGGCAAGATGGAGGTGTGCAGCTTCCTGCTGGAGCAAGGGGCGGTGGTGCAACAGGTCAACAGACGGGGGTGTCTCCTCTCTTCTGTGCAGTCAGACAGGGACACTGGCAGGTGAGAGTTTGTGTGGTTACAAATACCCACACTGCTTCAAACTACAGTTACACAATGGCCTTTTTCGACTTCTTTTCTTTCTCCGACGTGTGGCATTTATTCGCGTTGTATGTCCTGCCCTCAGAGCCACACCTGCTCTTACTGAACACAGACTCCTACTTTGTGAAATAACGCTCTGTGTGACCTCTTTATAGCTGAACATTATTTGCCTGTTTGTTAGATTGCAGAGCTGCTGCTACAGCACGGTGCCGACATTAACATCAGCGACAAGCAGGGCAGGACCCTACTCATGGTGGCTGCCTGTGAGGGTCACCTGAGTACTGTGGAGTTTCTGCTTTCTAAAGGTGAGCGTCCCCAACAGTACAACCATAAAACATCCACCAGTTAGTGCACCAAAGCAGTAGATTCCCTTTGTTGTCTCAAAGGTGCATCTTTAACTTCGATGGACAAGGAGGGGCTGACGCCGCTGAGCTGGGCATGTTTAAAAGGACATAAGAATGTGGTGCAGTTTTTGGTAGAGAAGGGTGCGGTCATCGACCACACAGACAAAAACGGACGAACTCCACTGGACCTCGCTGCCTTCTATGGCGATGCAGAGATTGTGAGTGATATTAGTTTATATTTGCTGAAAATGTACCCACACACACACACACACACACCTACGCTCCAATATCGTTAGAGACACAAAAACGTCACACACCCAAACTTTATTTAGATTTAATTAACATTCCAGTGAGGTTATTGAACACAGACTGTTGTGTGTTATCTCTGCTCTTGACTATGGATGCATTGTTTGTGTTTTTAACCATCTGTGGTCTCCTATAGGTCCAGTATCTGGTGGAAAGAGGGGCAGTGATAGAGCATGTAGACCACAGTGGGATGAGGCCGTTGGACCGGGCCATAGGTTGTAGGAACACGTCGGTGGTGGTGACTCTGTTGAAGAAAGGAGCCAAGCTGGGTAAGAACTCTCCGAAAAAAAGAAAAAAAAAATGCTATGTCTAACAGTGAAATTGCTAAAAATTTTATTTTGTATATTTTTTACCAGCATGTAAAATTGATAATGGTGAGTGCAGAAATGCAATGCCAGTGTGTACAACACTCTTCGGACAGCTTATGCCTGCAGAGTACTGTCACATCTCAGTAAACACTGAAAGACTGAGTATTTTGTTGTGTCTCTGTGTCGAGCTTGTTTCTGCCCTGCTTTGTATTTCATAGTGCTAAAAATAAGTTCAGACAGATTTTGTGGAATGTCATGGAAAAACTGTCTCCATTCCTGCTTTTCACTCACTGCATGTGTGTGTGTGTGTGTGTGTGTGTGTGTGTACCCTCGCTATAAAGAGTATGGCGCTCCCATTTCTCCCTGATGTGCTGCTTAGCTAATTTAAGAATGTGACTTATCACCCAAATGACATTCATAAAGCTATATGTCTGCAGCTTATCTTCAGTGCACTCTGCTGTCTTAGGAAGGGGAAAAAAAATAGAGCTGAAACTTTAAATTTTCCCTGAGTGCAGTCGGCATGCATTTACTGCAGAAAATTTGACACCATTTCAACATAAGTGAGTCATAATTGTATATTGTCACACTGCACTTTGTAACACATTTTCCTTTCGCTTCAAATAACAACTCTTCCTGTCGCTTGACCTCTCTTCTCTTCACTCTCTCTTCCTCCTAACTCTTAACTGCCCTGAATAAACTTAAGGCTACAGAACGTCTCCTTATGATCGATCAGGTACAAACTTTAGGTAACTTTACCTTGTACCAGTTTAAAGAGAATACGGTGTCCATCTGTTCAAGCAGAATACAGCACCATGAAATGCCTTCTGCATCCACAGGGAACGCTGCTTGGGCCATGGCTACTTCAAAGCCTGATATCCTCATCATCCTCCTTCAGAAGCTGATGGAGGAAGGAAACCTACTTTACAAGGTAACTGAAATAGAAATCACTTCCCGTCAACAGTGGAGAAGATGTTACTAAAATAAATCAGGCTACTACGATTTTTTTTTTTATGGAAGGAGTTTAGAAGTATAATTTAGTTCTGCACAGTAAAGTAAAGATGTTTTTTCTAGCTTGGCTAAATGTAGAAAATGAATTGACGTGCATGTTTCACATCCCTCACCAAAGCTGCCATGATCGATGTCTGACATTTAACAGATTGAGTTTGTAGCAGAAAGGACAAACCTGTCATGTGTAACTTGTTAGTTTGTGTGTGTGTGTGTAGGTGTGTGTGTGTGTGTGTGTGTGTGTTATCTGAGCTTGTCTGTTTGTTGTATGTGTGATTGATGAGAAGGGAGGGCTTGAGCCAGAGAACAGCTATTGTGGGAGTATCTGGTGGATGCCTTGGCTTGCTTCTCTCCCCTACATTTTTCCGCTTTTCCTTCTGGTCCTCTCCTCTTCCTCACTGTGTGTTTGCCCTTCATGTGTCCTGCAGAAAGGGAAGATGAAAGAGGCAGCCCAGAGGTACCAGTACGCTCTAAGGAAGTTTCCCAGAGAAGGTTTTGGTGATGACCTGAAGGCATTTAAAGACCTGAGGGTCTCTCTGTACCTCAATCTCTCCCGCTGTCGCAGGAAAACCAATGTAAGTCTCTCAAGAGACTCATTCCCTTTGCTTTTCCTCTGTTCCTCAGCTACGATTCTTCATATAATTGTTAGTGTGTAATAATATTGTTACTGATACATGTGCAGAAGTCTTTTTTTCCAATCCAGTTCTTGTAACTGTTTCCGGAGACATTTTTTGTCATTGTTGTTTCTTAAGCCACTTAACCCTGATCTATGAATCACTGAAGCATAGAAAAGACTCCTAACTGAACGGATGAGCCAGTGTTGTCTACACGTAACAGACGACTCGGCAAAGGACCCATTTTAAATGGTATCTTTAGGAACTTTGCTTCTAGCAGCGTATTGCAAGAACACATAATTTGTTCCAATTTCTTTAGCTGTATTGTGAACATCACGTCCTTAAGAAATAAGAAAAATCCAGCAAAGGCCTGACGCAGGACCTGAGCGACCATCTGGCTCTTCAGTTTAAGCCTCATCAAAAATGGCCTCAGTGGAAGGGTGGCTGTCAAGAAGCCATTCTTAAGGAAGGGAAATAGGAAGAAAAGACCGAGGTATGCTAAATTGCACAAGAACAGAAAAGTAGATGTAGAAAGGAAGAAGTCTGTGACTGCATGTGCAGTGATTGGAGTGTGTGTCGGTAAGTGAAGGCTTGTTAGTGTTTAGATGGTACTAAGGAGAGGGTGTGCTCCTCCAGATGTGCTGGTTAGGTGATTCAGTCTCCTCAAATCCTCCTGTGAAAGTGCTCTAGTGCCAGCTTCTCTGCTCGTTCGTGATTTACAGAATGATGGAGTATTATTTGAGCTGGACTGTACATATTAAAAATCCCATTAAAGCAAGCATCATAAAAATATGAACATGTGAAAGGTTTTTTTTTTTCCTGGATAATAGTTTCTACAGATTTAGGCTGTTTACATTCCAAAGTTCAAGTCTAGCAGGAAGACGTTTGTAGTGAGCCAGCTGTTTGTGCAATTACATGCTGCAAGCAAGCAAAAGATATGAGGGAAACAGACACAAGGTTGTGTGTTTTTTGGTTTTTTGGTTTTTTTACAATAAACTCTTAACTACCTGGGGTGCCTGCCAGGCATTTTATCACTTCACATAGGGAGTATAAAGTGTGAGAGAGATGTTGCATGGCTCACATTCAGACTGCACGTAGTGTTTGAAAATATTGTTTGTGTCTGTGATACAAAACAGACTTAGAAAGGACAAAAAAAAAACCTGTACTGAGAGCAAGAAACCACTGATATAAAATGAAATTAAGCCACAGATGTGACAGAAACTGAGCTGTGTATACTTAAGTGTTCATTATCATCATAGCAAGATGAGAATAACAACTGGTTCAGTATAATTTATCTGTTCTATTTTTTTTTCCTGTAGGATTTTGGGATGGCTGAGGAGTTTGCAACAAAAGCACTGGAGCTGAAACCCAAATCCTATGAGGCCTACTATGCCCGTGCCAGAGCTAAAAGAAGCAGCAGGTAAGCGGTTCAGCAACTCCAGGCCAGCATTGTGTAGATGTTATGTATTATTTTTATTTATTTATTTTTGCTTCTCGTGACAATGCCTTTCTCCATCCACAGGCAGTTCACAGCAGCCTTAGCTGACTTACATGAAGCAGCCAAGCTGTGCCCCAACAACCGGGAAATCCGCCGTCTGCTGGCTCGAGTCGAGGAGGAGTGTAAACAGATGCAGCGATCTCAGACCAAAGGAGGCCTGGCTGGGGCTGCAGCTGCATCCAGCCAGGCATCGGGAGGCCACGAGTCTGACCAGGAGCAAGACGAAGGACAGGAGGACCCCTCAGAGCACAGCCTTGCTAGGAGTGTGGAAGGCCAAAGAGACATTCTAGAAGAGGAGGAAGAGGAGGAGGATGCCATGCAGCATGACCGGACAGGTGAAGCCTGCTGGTCCCAGAACAGTTATTGTTTTAACAAAGTCTTACCTTCTGATTCAATTGCCAGCAAAAGTGTGGGACACCAGAATCAGAGTCTGAGCCCCAGCTCACCCCCAGGCCCCAGCAGACTTCCTCCACACAGGTACCCTCGTGACCACCGGGAGGCCCTGACCCAACAGGGCCTGGTCCTGCAGCCAACCAAGCAAGCCCAAATTGTTAAGACCAATCAGCACATGAGTTCCATGCAGATTGGGGGAGGTGCTGTGGGGGGCCGCTCAGCAGGGACCAAATCTCAGTACGCTCCTTCCAGTCCGTTACCCAGCCGACACATGTCCAGCATGCTGAAGCCGGGCCCAGGTATCGACATCGGCCCTCTGCCTCCCACAGCTGACGAGCCCATGTATGGGAACCGCATGTTGCTGGCAACTGCCTCCTCATCCATAGGTCACAGTTGTGAAAGTGAGAGCCTTCACTCCTCTCAAGCCTCTTACTCATCCTGCAGCAGCTCCAAAGGTCTGGGTCAAGACAGGCTGTCTGCCCACTCAGCATCATCCCTAGATGGCTTGGCCTGCTCTGCTCCTGGACTCCAGGGGAATCACTCTGACCCTGGGAAGGAAGGGCTTTGTGGTGCAGTGGGATCTCAGGGAGGCAGTGGCGGCGGCAGCAGCAGCATGCGTGTGTCCAGTTCTACCAGCAGTCTGGCATCAAGCAGCAGCCTGTCAGACAGCGGTAAGCTAGGTCCTGACGTTCGTACCAAGATCACTGACAAAACAAAGCACAGCCAACAGGCCAGCTCTGCAACCGAGTACAAACCCAGGCCCTTCATGGGCATAACTGACAAGACAGCCCGCTTTCAGCAACAGCAGCAGCAGCAACAAATTCAACAGCAGCAGCAGCAGCACCACAGCTTGCAGAGTCACCCGAGCCTGCAGTCTGCCGGTCGCAGCTGGCTGAACCACTCCTCTGACAGCCTTGTGTGTCACATGTCAGCCATGGGCCTGCAGCCTGTCGATGGCAAAACAGCAAGCACTTACCAGGAGCAGCACAAACCTCCACCACCTCAGGGTGGTGTGGCGATGAGTAGCTTACAAAATGGCATGCACGCCAAGGAATTTGCAGAGAAGTTCTGCCAAGCCGCCAACTGTTACAAAGAGTCCAAGCCAGCACTGGCTATGCCACATGCTTTAATGGACAGTAAGCCCAAGCAGCCTGGCCTAGCCCGAGATAATCCTGCCATTCACGTAGCTTCAATGAAACCAAAGCGATCATTTATAGAGTCGAATGTGTAGACGTACGTCTTTTATCCCTCTTACGGTCCACAACGCGCACAAACATACAAGTTAAGATCTAAAGTGAGAATGACCTTTTTCATATTTTTTAACCAACCCCAAACAGAGTGCAGTCTGACGTTCAAGCCTTGTGAGAAGTACAGTTTGCAAGCTGTTTGTTTTCCTGGGAATGCGAGCGGTGTGCAGAAGGCTCCAAATTTTACTCGTCCCAATCTGCCGCTTGTGGCTGTCAGCTTTTGTTACGTGACATGCCCGCCGTCGTTCAGCCAAGCTGGAGACATTGCACTGAAGGAAGCATTCGGACACGTACTCCACAGTCCCGATCATCGAAACGGTGACAGTGAGCACTTTACACAGTTAGCGAGTGCTTAAACAACATATTCAGTTACAGCTTAATGTTATTGCAGAATAGTTTGAGTGGATGATTGAAAATGGGGTTTGAACTGTGTTCATTACGTCCATGGTGCTGAGAGTGAAGAAACACAGTCGCTTTAAAAAAAAAAATGACTCAGACCCTTTTGCTTTTTGCACATTTTACTGCATTGCTTTTAATTGAATTTGAATAAAACTGCCATTTTCTAGTCTGCCAACACTCAGTAACCCAAAAAAATGGCAAAGTACAAACACATTTCCTGAGTTCTTTGCAGTTTGATCAGAATTCAAATATCAAAGTCTCTCGTTCATCTGTTTAAATTTACAACACTGCAAAGTGTGCACAAAATAAATGGATCTGAAGGAACATGTAGTCCTCAGTGATATGTTCAGAGTTCAAGGGAGGGCATTCCTGTGTTTTACGAAGGATGTTATAGATCCTCATGTTGTGTATATTATATAAATATGTACTTTTCCTTCTTTTCAGTGAAGGTTTATGTTAAGTGTATTGACAAGTTCAGACTTGTGTATCTTGAGTTTTAGGCACAATGTTGTTCAAATGGTGTTAAAGGTTCTTAAAAAAACCATTTGTTAAATATGTTTGTACATTATATAAAATCACCATTAACACTGAATTGAATTCCTTTCTGTATCTGCTTGTTGTTGCTGTCTAGTTTAATTTATTTACAGCGCCAATGGCTTGGCTAATTGTAAAAGCAATATATTTTATATAGTTATTTTTGCACAGCTACTAAGACATTTTATGATTCTCAATGTTGAGATTTAAGTGCATGCTTCAATTGCAGTTTATATTACAGAGTGAAAAAAGTCTATAAAAGCAGAAAGTGGTTTGGGGGACTTGGTGCCATCAGCTCTATTTTATTATGTACATTAAATGCAATTGTTGCCATGTTTTCAGTATTGTGAGCTTTATTAGCTGTGATCACATACTGTAATTGAACATTTTTGCCATAGCCACCATGGGAGAGAGAAATAAAGACCCACTGAGGGGGGGAAAAACCAACTGCTCCGTTCACTTTTATTCTAAAGGCTGATTTGGTTAAGTGTCTATCATAAAAGGTCTACAGGAGTGGAAACATAATTCAGCCATTTGTTCACTGGTGAAAGCAATACAGCAGATTAGTCCTGTTTGCACTA
>JAMQGT020007386.1:0-42907 GCA_024447675.2 Pterophyllum scalare | reverse complement strand
ACACACTTCAGATGCCAAGCCAGCCATGCAAGGGCTGGCCCCCCTCCCTTTTTCCCTCCATTTACATCTCCATAGCAACAGACTGGGCGTCTGGAGGGTGGGGCGGGGCAGGTTTCGCCTCTCTCTCTCCTCGTCTCCACACTGACGCCGTCTTCATTTTTGATTTGCATAAATCTCTTCAAGGTCACCTGTGCACCTGTGTGTGTGTTTGGTTTGCTAATGATTTGAGAGCCAAAGAAGGGAAATCCCCACGCATCGTTAAAGGTGCAGGATCTACACGGCAGAGCCCGACGGCGTCATCGATCACAGTTAAAAGTTGTCCTGTTGTAAAGTGAAAGCTGTCTCTCTCAGCTGGGCATGTTTGGTTTCTTTGCAGTGGGGTTATATGAGTCACAGTCACAAAAACAGGACTTTTACCTCAAAGCAGGAGCTGCTCACCTGCTTCTGTCTGGATTGGTCAGTTAGTTTTATTGTGCGACGATGGGTTAAAGGTTAAAGGGTTGGCTCAGGCTGGAATGAATGGGTCAGAAATACAAAGGTCACACAGAGTGAGCAGCAGCTGCAGGCAGAAATCACTGTGTGTGAATGGAGGCTGGTGGCTTTGAAGAGAGTGTGTTTGTCGCTCTTGATGACTCTCCCTCGCTTTTCCAAATGCCTGCACATGTGGAGAAGCTTCCTGCTGATTTGTCTAACAAATCCAGTTTGCACCAACATGTTGTGACTGTGTTTCCTCTTCTTCTTCTTCTCTCCTCGTGTCCCGCTGCCGTTTGTTCACCGGCCTCCTAAAATCACAGGTAAGAGAAGTAACCGTCCTTCAGGCCACACATCCTCTCCCTCTGCTCGTTATGTCTCCTCTCTTTGCTGTTTGACCTTTGACCTCTGTGCTGCTGGTCAGTCAGTAGATTTTTTGGGGTTGAAGCTGAGCCTGTGTCTTCAGCTGAGCCATTTTTATAAGTGTGTGGGTTTGCCACACATCTTCCTCCTCCTGTTCCTCCTACCAGAAGGGGATACTCCCTGCCTGCTCACCCCCCACTCCCCACTCCACTCAGCTAACTGACCCATTTTCCCCGTCTCCGGGGGGGTGGAGTGAGAACGTGAGGAGGTGGAGGGGAGGGCGTTGCACCTCCCGCTGTGCCCTCACTCTTTGATGCAGAAGAAAAACCCTGAACCCCTGCAGGATGAGGAAGATGAGATGTGTGTGTGTGTGTGTGTGTGTGTGTGTGTGTGTGTGTGTGTGTGTGTCATGTTTGATTAGAGTGCTCCCCGCTGGCTGTTTGCTAAACATGAGTGTCACAGGAGCTCCTCTAACCTGTTGTGAGGCGGTGTGTAATCATACAAACGCTGTGGTCATTCCCAGCTGATAGTTCCCTGTCCGATGGTTTTGTTCCCGTCGTCGCAGAGCTGAATGTTTGTGTTAACTTCAGCTTTGTAAGTGCGATGAGTCAAGAACAATGGAACCTACAGGCGCGTCTACCGAACCTGTTGAGCCACTTAGTTCTTACCGTGATAATGCCAGTGGCAGAAAGGTGCAGTGTTCCCATTGGTTCATATTTATCCTGACTTTTAAAACACACAGGAAGTTTGGATGCCGGCCCTGCAGCTCTGAGCGTGCGTTTGAAGCCTTGCAGAACAATGTGAAGTAATCTTTTTATTTTTGTGAGTGTCTTGGAGACCAGCAAGTAAAATTATGGAGTTATCAGAGCACGTTTAACTTAAACTTGTTGATTTATACTCGGTCAGTAAACAAAGACGTTGCACATGTCCTCTGTGATCTGCTCGTGTTGAAGCTGCTCTGCAGTGAGGCTGAAAGCCTCCGTCTCAGGTCAGCGTGTAGTTTTGCTCTGATGAGTTCTGCCTGACGTCGTGCATCGAGCGAACGTCTCTGGGTTTTCGGGGCTGCGTTGCAGTCATTTTCGCACGTTTTAAGGAGCGAGTGGTTAATCCTAAACACGGCCGACGCGGACTCGAGATTCTGAGGTGTGTGCGTGTGTGTGTTTCTCCCTCGTGGGCGCGCGGTGTGTCAGACATGCTTCGGCTGAGCTGCAGAGCTGCATCCATATTTCATGTGATGCAGGCGGAGCGTGCCGACACAGCAGACGGATGCTGGGATGGGCGGTCAGCAGATAAACGCCGCCTCTCCTGAACTCGCCTGTTTCCTGTTGGATTGATCAGCATCAGGGAAAAATGTAGTCGTGTAACACTAAAGGGCGGCTCCACTGAGCAGCCTCGGCCTAAACGGTGCATCAAAGTCACTTCTTGGGTGCATTGAAGACTTTTTCACACCAGCTTCTGTGTAACTATGAAAATAGATGGCCCCGACTCTGCACGTGCGGGTGTTTGTGTTGCTTCAGGTCCGTGAACAGCTGTTTGTGTTTAGGTCTGGAAATATGATCCACACAAAGGTGCATTCTTGTAATAGTTGCAAACAGATTTCTGTGACCTGCTCAGTGCAGCTTAATTGTGTCTGCATGCGTTCAGACCGACGATCTCAGGTTAACTAAAGCAGCCTGAAAGAAGCGCGGCAGGATGGAGAACCGTAGATGTTCTCTGGATATCAGCGAGCCCAATGATCCCGATGACAAAGGTTCCAAATCTCTTGTTAGGGAGCGAGGTCGGAGGGCAGCTCAGGAGGGATAACATCGGGAGTCCCGGTATCTCCAAAGGTGTTGAAGAAAACTAAATATTTGTAGAGTTTTTATTCAAGAAAAGGTGGAGCTGCACCCAAAGATGCAGCGCTGAGTTTCTGAACCAGCAGAATAAACATGTTTGCCCTCCAAAGCTATAAGGAGGAAAGAGGAGAGCAGAAGCTGCTGAAAACCCAACAATAAAGGCACAGTGATTGTTCCTGGAGACGTGATTTCTATTCGTTTCTATTGATTCGAGGCTTCAGATGGATTTTAAAGCTGTTCCTTTGCCTTAAATGCAGCAGCAGAGATGTTGCTAGACGTTTCTTGGTAATCCCATTAAACAGCCACCTCTCCATCTTTCCCTCCATCAGTGTTCAGCCTCCACCTGCCGGCTGCAGTTGACCCCCGGTTAATCCCGCTGTGCCCACAGATCTCCATTTCAAATATCCAGCTGCTTTGTGTCTCCTTCTATAAACCTCACCGCAGTGACCCTCTCTGATGTGTCGGCGTTTGTCCACGCTCTCTGCGGGGTCGGTGCTGCAGGGCCCGATAAGGGCGGTGGCGGCGGCGTCCCCGGAGACCCGTGGACAGATTAAAGCCCCGCAGACCTCTGCGGACGCTTCGATTCCAACTTCACTACAAACAGCTTCCATCAGGAAGCTTTAACTCACAGGAAAACGAGACACAACCTTCCCGAAAGTGCATTTGCTATAAATCCCACTCACTGGTATCTGTCAGAGGTCAGGTCGCCACACAAGGTCACCAGATAAATGGGGGAGGTCACGAGATGATTAACGAGAGGCCAGACAAAACAAATCCTGAGCTCATTTTGGAGGACTGTGAGATAAAGCAGCCTCTCGCCTCCGACAGCGCTGATCTCTTTTCTCATGCTGATCGATGGCAATTGACACGACGCTGACTTTGAGCAAACCTCATCGACGTCCTACCGCAGCAACCCAGAATACACACCATCTAAGTGCCCTTGAGCAGGACCAGCCCACTCTTTTTAACTGCAGAGGATAGAAACACAGTAGAAGCAGTTGTGCTTGCCTAAGAATCGAACCTTTGTTGGTTGGTGGTTTCAGTGCTGGAGCAGTTCATTTGATTTCAGTCGTACAGAATGCATCATTTGTCCCATTTTTAAATCATTAAATTAGGCATTAATAACTGCTGGGCTGGTTTAGAAACAGATCTCAGTTTGGGTTAAAAGATGCTGATGGTTTAAAGACTCAAAATGTATTTTGGGAACAAATATCTGAATGTCCAGGTTCAGGTTGTAGGGACAGCAGAGTAAGCAGAGAAGCTCAGACCTCTCATCGGCCCCGTCACCTCCTCCAGCTCATCCGAGGCGTTCCCAGGATAGCCGAGAGACTTGATCTCTCCGGCGTGTCCTGGGTCTGCCCCAGCGCCTCCTCCTGTAAGATATGCCTCCTCACCTTGGAGCTGTAGAGGAGGCATCCTAATCATCTGAATCAGAAGGCCGAACCATCTTAACTTGTCGTGGGGGGGTGGCGGCTCTACTCCGAGCCCCTCCTGAACGCCTGAGCTCCTCACCGTATCTCTAAGGGAGAGCCCGGGCATCCTTCAGAGGAAGCTCATTTCTGCTGCCGTCTCAAGAAGTGACAATTTGTGTCCACAAACACGAAAAAAACTATCGGTTATTTCCATGACTGACATTTTGTAACGAGGTCCGGCTGCTGAACTGGCGGGGTCTTCAGTTGGTTTATCAACTGAAGAACCGAGGTTGGATGAAGACACTGGCTGTAGTCGATTGACGACTGTTATTTTGTGTTCTTTTTGTCGTTTTATTTGCAAATTTAGTTTAGAATAATAGCATTTGTTGAGCATCATCAGAAGGTCGCACCTCCTTCCTTGTTGGTGTGCTGAGATGGAGCAGAGAGCTCTACACGACACTGATGGAGTCCATGCTAAGCACCAACATGGAAGTCTCCATTCCTGCGTCCAACCCAGAGTCCTGGAGGCTGCAAAGTGTCCTTCGTCTGGCTCATTACCTCCCTCGGGGTCCCTCAGGGGGCCAGTTTAGTCCGGTTTGAGAGCAGAACCTTCAGAAAGACGAGGAACTGCTGCTTCCTGGTCTGACAGTGGACCGAGTCCTGCTCGGTGTTCACCATCTTCCTCGGCCCGCCCATTGCACCGCCCTCTGTGCGTTACAGTGTGCTAACAGATTGTTTCTGTGCCGTGATGTTTGTGGCCACTTGAGGCTCAGGATGAACTGAGACTGTCGCCGCCTGCTTGGTCCCAGATCTGCAGGAGACTGGTTTTCATGTCGCCACCCGCCGTGCCAGACTCCCTCACCGAAGTCAGGAGTTGCTTCAGCGGCTGCAGCATCACACAAGTTTTCACGCGTCTGAGTCCGAGGCCGCGGCGTGATGAAAGGCTCCGAGGTGCGTTTGATGTCGCGGCATTGCTGCATGCGTTGGCGTGTAATTTGCCATCTCGCCGTGGAGTTTGCTTCCACCTTCCTCCGCCCAATGCATGTGATGTTTCCTGCTTCGTGTGAAGATTTTCCTTTTCCCATCGCCATCCGGTTGTTCCCAGCTGTGCATGTGCACGGCGGCGTCCCTCGGGGTCCATCTGCTGCTCGCCCTGTCGTCAGGTGGAGGTGCGTTTGATGTTCGGTGTCTCATTCGATTTGGGGGGGGGGCAAATGAACCGTGTTTGTGTGAGCGCAACCAAAAAGTGGAAGGAGAGAGTTGCCCTTGGCTGCTTCTCTAATCTCGATTAATCCCACTAATAATCCATCCGGCGTCAGAGGCTGCGGCCTGGTGGTGAGGAAGAGGAGGGTGAGTTAATCCTGCCCGACGTTCCCCTCCTCCTCCTCCTCCTCCGAGATGAAGGGAAGCACTTCAGAGATGAAACGCTGTGATGAAAGAAAGTGCTGCGAGGACGAGTTCCCACTCAGGATTTCACTTTAATTTAGAAACTGATCAAGAGGCGCAGGTCACATGACAAACTGCAGCCGGAGAGCCGGTTCTCACTTCCACTGTAAATATTTTAAATTCGTAGTTGTGATGGAGCGGCACACTCCGAGCACAGGAGGACCTGAGATAGGATCTGCTTCATTTATCCCAGATGTTCCCAAACGCAGCCTAGAACCACTGCTGCGGGTTCTGTTAGACCCCGGTAGGTAAGGTGGAGCCATTCTCCGTCCTTCATTTCCCGGGAATCACATTGTAACACCCAGAGACGCCTGCAGCAGGATATTTTTCCAACATGCAGCCTTAAGAAGCCAAAGCCTCCCACCTGAGCCCCTCACAATCAGCTGACATTTACCTTCATCTCAGTCGAGGCCCTTGAATTATAAAGAGTAAAGGGTAAATTTTTACACTTTTCCAGCATTTTTTCAGTCCCTCATGACTCCATAAGTCCGGAGATATCCAATCCTGTGACCAGCTCCAAGCATCAGTATCACGGGATATGTCATAGTTCCAGTAGCAGCGCTGCACCAGTTTAACGCCGCTGATGTAGAGTGACAGAAGGAAGCATCGGCTGTTTGAGCCGTTTCCTGGAGAAAACTTCAAAAGAGTGCATTCTGGGATAACCTCAAGGGGCCATATCAGAACAAGCTGCAGCACATGAAAGGTTTGGATCCCTGGATCGTCTCCCAGCCCTGATTCCTTCTACTACAGTTTTACTGTGACGCTGTGAGCGGAGCTCGTGGCTGTGAGATGGAGGAACAGTGCTGGATCTCAGAGGGTGGTCTGAAACAAAATCATCCCACTCTGAGGTCAGATATGGAAGGACCATCGAGGAGCAGAAAGGAAGCATTAGTTAGAATAAATTTCCTGGAGCGCCTCCTCTGGCCTCTGTGCCCGTCTGTGTTTTCTCAGTTTAACGTGTTCATTTCTGGTTCTTCCGCTCATCCACACGACTCTGGTGTTTGAGGGATTGTAAAACAGGAACTTTTGGAGGCGCTGTGGACGGAGAAACTCTGGACTTTGACAGTGATGCTCACGTCCTGTTTGGCTCGCGAGCCCTGCGGGATTTCCGTGATTTCCTCTGGAGATGGAGAATGCTCCCAGACCCGGCGCAGCCTTTTTTTCCCCCTCCGTGACCTCCGTGAAAATCAGACTGTGCTTCTGCTGCAGTATTTTTGTGCTCACATGTTTCATGCTCACCATGTGGGATTAAATGAGTGCATTTGTTCCCACGCAGATATTTAAACTGCACTTAATGTTTGTATCCCAGCGCCAGACGCCCCCTGAGCTCCTTTCTCTGCCGGTTTCTCCACCTCACATATGATTTCGTGCCCCTCTGGGTGCAGCTTGTGCCCTCCATGGCTGCCTGGGAGGCTTCAAAGAGCTTGACAGACAGAGAGGAGAAAGAGGAGGCTCCACCCCTGTTTTGGAAGAGGCGGTGCATCCGGGAAGACCCGAGCTGGAGTTTGCTCTCACGTGAACCCGCTGCTGTCCCCCTGACCTACATGTAGACCAGACAAGGGAGTAAAGGTGCAGTTTGGTGTTATCAAGTCCTGCTGGAGGGAGAAACATGGCAGAAACACTTTCCACAATATAAAATCCATGCTTCAGTTTCCAACTGTATGGAGGGCTGAAATTGCCAGTATAAGTAGACATAAACAGGACTTCATAAAAGAAACAAAAACAAAACATAAATTGGACCAAAAACAGAATAATTGCAGGTGTGTGAGATTTATTTAAATTTGCATCTTAATTACTTATTCCTGTATTTATTTGTCTTTAAATACCTATGTTTTTTCACGTTTCTTCTTCATTATTTAAATAAAGGGGCTGTCCTGTCATGTAGTAGTTATTTTTGCTAAACGAAATGAATAAATGAAATGGAAAATTACAAGTGAAGGTCAGTGAATAGAGACCTTATATAAATTAAAAGAAGTACAAAAGCACATCGAATCAGAAGCATTAATTTATTGAAACAATTAATACCAAGATTTTTTTCATTTTTAAAATTTTTGTTGCATTTAATTTAATGTGGCGTCGCAGCAATAAGGTCCTAGGTTCTAATCCTTGACCAAGCCCTCCATAAGTAGTACTGTAGTAAACACATAGAGATTAACAGGCTTGAATGTTTAAAAAAAACAAAAAACAAAACTAAAGAAAATAATAAAATAGTGAAAAAATGAGCAAATTAAATTTAAAATATCATTTTTGTGTATTTTTTTTAAATTACTAACTTCCTATTTCTATTTTATTACGTTTTTCTTTATTTCTTATTTTGGCAGTTTCAGGCTTCCATAATGAAACTTAGATTGATAAACAAATCGAATAAACAAATTTTCCTTTTCTTTTTTCTTTAGTTTTAATTTTGGCGTGTTCAATCCTCCATACATGGTAGAGACCGGATTAAAGGTCCGTTTTCGGAGTCGGTGTCGCTAAAAGAGCCTCTACATCAATATGAGAGTAAATAATAAACACGTGGTTTAACACTCCGGCTCCCGTGTGGACTCCGCTCCGTGTTTTCCCACCATCCTTTGCTGCTGCTGCTGGCCGGTCCTCAGTGTGTGTGTGTCTGTGTGTGTGTGTGTGGAGCGGAGAGCGCTCAGAGTGCAGCGGAGGACGGCACGGTGGCTGTCCGGTCCGGTGGCGCTGTCAGGGCGTTAAAGTCTGAGCGGAGGTCCGGGTCCAGGTCCGGGTCTGGATATGCAGCTGGAAGTTCAGCGACATTTGGATCACCACTGAAGCCGGTTTGAGGTGCGAGAGGCCCGGCTGGCTGCTGCGCCGTGCCGCGCTGCGGGGGATGCGCGCACACAATGGGAGACCGTCCGGGACTAGAATAACGTCTCCGCGCTCGGTTTGGTTTGTAATGTTGCCGGAGTTGGAGCCGAGACTCAGCGCGGACTAGGGACCTCCTCTGACCGGCCGGGACGCTTCAGACGCCGGAATGCGCTCAGCTGTGAGCCCCGTGGGAGCCGCGGAGAACGCGCCTGTGTGTGCGTGAATCCTGTTGGGATGAACCCGGAATGTGTTTCCTGCGTCCTAAGCCGCTGTTTGCACATCTGCATGAGAGGGAAGCCGGTTTCAGCTCCGAGGCGGTGTTTCTGAACCTGGTTTATGGAGCTCGTTCACGTTAATTTACTGGATTTTAACCGCAGACACATCAGCAGCCTGCAGAGGTGGGTGCTCCGAAAGCTGCTTTTAATTTGAAGGAATCGGCTTATCAAACTAAAGGAGCATTTTGTAGTTTTGCCTTTAAGTCCTGATATTATCGAACCTAAAGGAGCATTTTGTAGTGTTTCTAATGAGCGTTAAAGGGGGACATGTACCTACTGGACAGTAGCTGCACTGAGAGGATGGAGAGAGGAGCTCCTCAGAGGAAGACTGTGTACAGGATCTCCCTCACGCTAGTGAAGAGGGAGAGTTTGGATGATGGGGGCTCGGCTTCCCGGCGGGCGGAGAACCCAAAGGTGGGCTCCTTCAGGCGGGAGGGCTCAGCGGAGGTGCAGCGGAGCGGTCTGCTGGAGCAGCTGAAGGAGGTGGAGGATGAGTCGGACGAGTTCTCCTCCTCCCATGGCTACATGAGGAACTTCAGGACGTTCAGCACGGGCCAGCTGGAGCTGGGCAGGCTGAAGATCTGCAGGAAGCAGCTCCTGCAGCGGGATGCCAAGGCCACCAGTCCTCTGGCAGAGCCCGGGCAGGAGGAGGGAGGCGAGCAGGAAGCAGAGGAGACACCACAGGCGGTGGTGGAGAATGGCGACGTTGGCAAGAAGAAGAAGAAGCTCCTGAAGGCAAAGAGCATGGAGGAGCCGAGCTCGAAGCCACTAAACGAGGAGGGGAAGCTGACTCATTCCAAAAGTAACGGGGCCTCTACAGAATGCCCCCCACAGACTCCGCCCCCTCTGAAGCGCCCACCTGGCCTGCTGCGCCGCAGCTTCAGCTTCAGGCACTGGAGCGGCACTGAGCTCCTGCGCCTGCGGGCGCTCTCCAAAGACAAACATCACAGCAGCTCCGGCTGCATCGGCCAGGACGCCGCGAAGGACGCTACAAAGGATGGCGAGGCCACGGCAGCGCTCCCTTCGACCCGCCTCCTCGACCCCACCAGAGAGAAGAGCAGGACGCTGGAGGTTGGCGCTGTCCTCAACAAGACGGACTCCATGTCTGAGCTGAGCCGCTGGGAGAGGGCGCAAGGTAGCAAGAACCGCACGCTGGACAACAGCGACCTCCTGCGGCTGGCGGCTGAGAAGGACGCCGCCGGGGGCGGCTTCCTGCTGAGGGGAGGGACAGGACGCTCCAGCGAGCGGCGCCTGGTTCGCTTCTTCAGTGGGATCTTCTCGAGGAGAGACGGCGCCTCCACCTCAACGCCGGTGGGGAGCCCGAGCACCAACAGGTCACTGCGGCGGAGCCGGAGGGTGGCGCTGTCGCAGTCCAGCACGGAGAGCATGAACGGAGGGAGCGCTGACGGTAAATGCACACATCAGCGAGGTCATGTGACTGCGAGGGGTTCAGGTGTTTGGTGTCTCTGAGGAAGGATGGTCCTCATCTATACTGTGGTGTGTGTGTTTGTGTTTGTGTGTGTGTGTTTAGCACAGCAGGGTGATGTTTGGTTGAGGCGCTGCTGCTGTTTGTCTTTCATTACTCTGAGCTCACACAGACAACAACCTTCATCTTCTCACCTCCAGACCGAAGGACACGGAGACAGAAACTGTTGGAGGGGTTAAAAATAACAGACAGGAAGTAGGAGCAGGGAGCAGTTTGACTTTTATCTGCAGCATCCTCTTTCCATCGAGAGGGGACGAGTGGAAAACATGACGAGGCCGAGGGGAAGTGCATTTGTTCTGCTCACAGGCGGGCCGATGTTTCTCCGTCGGCCTCCGTCCGCTGTGGAGCAGCCAATAATACTGAGAGGCACCAGAAATATGCCTGTGCAGGACCACACAGACCAAAATCAAGAAACAAATACAGAAACAAACAAATAGATGCAGCAGAAATCCTTTGTAGGCTAATGTGAGGTTTGTTTAGAGGCTTTTATTATGAAGGAGCTTTGCTACTCCTGGTCTCTGTGACTTTTCCTCAGGTGGGGATCCTGCAGGCTCAGAGGTGGACTAACAGGTTTAAGGAGGCAGTTTAGGTCTGATGAGAAGAAGGGGGGGGGGCTTCCACATGTTTAAGATTCCTGAGGCTTTAACACCCCCCCCCAACCCTGCGAGCTGCCAGATGACGGCGTCTGGCAGGTAACCTGTTGTCTCTGCAGACGACCTGTTTGTTACAATGAGACGTCCTGAGGCCGTGTGAAACTTGGGTGGGGTGGGAGTGGGGGCGGGGGTGGGTTCACACAGTGTGGCAAAGCCTTTCACATTTAAATAACTAAAGGCAATAGAAGCTGAGTGCTGTTTTCTCAGGTCTTCCTCATTATTCCTTCACATTTTGTAGCTCAATGAAGAAAATAAGCAGCAGCCTAATTTAAAGCACACACACCTGTCCTGCTGTGTGTGTGTGTGTGTGTGTTACTTTTCTTTCATGCTCGCACTGACAAGGAACACTCAGCAGGGAGGCCTTTATTTTGAAGTTCAATGTTTCAAATGATGTTTGCGTGTTTGTGAATGACTCGATCGTCTCGGCTCAAAGGTTTACGGCTCCACAGGGCGGCGGCAGACGGGCTTTTTAACCCCTAGTTTGAACGCACAAAACATCGCTTTCAAAATGCTGTCAGCCATTTGAACAACCGCTACACAACAGCTCGTTCCTGCAGAGCGCACACACGCTTCTCTTTCGAGTTTAATGTACTAGACTGAGCTGTACCACAGCCCTCGTCTCTTTGTACGTTAGAAACACAAACGTGAGCAGCTCTGACTCTCCTGTCGGCTGTTTTCACTTCCATGCTCTGCTTAATAATAATGATAATAATAATGATAATAATAATGATAATAATAATAATGAGCAGATTTAGTGCAAAAAAGTCAGAGAATGCTGTTTGTGGGGGTCGTCATCAGTTGTGTGACTGTAATCTCTGTCAATCAGTTGTACTTGTGGTTTGACTCGACACCTGTGCGTTACCTCACCCTGCTGCTGCCTGCTGATTGGCTGATCCCAGAGCACCTGTGTTTATTGCTCATCATTGTACAGAGGGGAGGGGTCGGTGTCTGATAAACACGGCCCCTGACCTCAGCGTGTCTTAATGGACTCGACTGGTGTGTGTGTGAGTGTGTGTCTTTATTGGGAGGAAATGTAGGGGAATGTGTGTGTGTGTGTGTGACCTACATCTGCAGCCATGCAGAAGTAATATTGGCTGTAAAAATGTGAGCTGTCTCTCTACACACACACACACACACACACACACACACACACACACAGACTTGGATGCCAATTACTGCGTCTGTGTTTGCATCAATTTATCTGCTTTTTCTCAGAGACGTTTCTTCTCTCTCTTGATCTGTCCAACACACGCACACAGACACACACACTCACACACACACACACACACACACACACACACACACACACTCCTGAATCTTCTGCAGCTGAAGCTCCTCCAGATGAATCGAGCTGTTTCTTAGTGCTAGCTTTGATCCTCCTCTCTGCTTCCCCTCCATACATAAACCACGCACACACATGCACACACACACACATACGTAGACACACACGCACACATGCACACACACACTCTACATTGGGTATAATAGGGAGAAAATCCTGTTAGAGGAAATGCTGCAGCGAGCAGAGAAGGAAGGATGATGGAGAGCTGAGTCTCCTTCCATCCTTGGTTCCTTCCCTTCGTTTCTCCTTTTATTTCTGTATTTTTTCCTTCCTTCTCTCTTTTGTTGTGTTGTCATCTTTTCTGTCTTGATCCCGTCATTTTCTGTTTCCTTCTTTTCTTAAAATGGCACCTTTCCACTATCCCGACTTCATCTTTTCCTCTCCTCCTCGCCTCCTCAGCTCATTTTCTCTTCATTTTTTTCTCTCGACTCATCCTCCTTTCTTCATGTTTTTTTTACTTTTTATTGCCTTGTTCTTTTTGCTTCTTTTCTCCCTCCTTGTTTCCTCCTCTCCTTGTCTTGCTTTCCCCTCTTTCGTCCCTTCATTTCTTTCTTTCCTTCAGCTCCTGTTCCTTCCTTGTTTCCGTATTGCTTTCCATTCCTTTCCTAAACTCTTTTCCTTCTATCCTCATTTCCTTTTCTCCTTCCTCTTGCCTACTTGTTTCATTCTCACCTTGCCTCATTCTTCCTTCTTCTAGTCTTCTTTCTTTTGCCTGTTGTCTTTCCTGTCTTCTGTCTGTACTTCCCTCCCTTTGCTGTCTCCTTGCTGTATTTTCCTTCCCTCCTTTCCTTCCATGCTTGTGACCCTCTCCTTGTTGTTCAGTGAACTTCAGACAGGAGGAAGATGTTTGATTTGATCCTGAAAACTTGACTCGAGTCCTTCACATTGAGGTTTTAGTGACCTTAGGTGATTGGTTGGTTGCCAATAAAGAACTTTTTTTAATCCACGAGGAACGTTTGATGGAGCAGGTTTGATACGAGCAGCTTCTGGAGAGGGGAGGAACCAAAAGTGGGCCGAGCGCTGTCCCGGTTGTGGGTCTCCGGCCGGGACTGTGCCTGTATCATTACTGCAGGCGGGTCAGGCCAGTGGAGCGCGGTGTGTTAAAATAACCGGACCCGAGTGTGACTTCAGACCGCGGCCTGGAAACATCAAACTGCTTTATTTTTAACAGCGCTCACACCAGAGCGAGGAACACTGTGGATCTCAGACAGCTTTCTCCGTGTGTCACAGCTCCAGCGACATGTTGACTCAGGTCCGTGCGCCTTCCTGTTTTTCTGGGGTGTTTTTAGACAAACTGCACGAGCACATAAGAGAGCTTTTACGGCGCTCGGAGCTCAGAAACTCATCCGTGTCGGGACGCTGAGTTTGGCTGTAGAGGATCAAAAATCCTGCAAGTGTTGCGTCCTCGAAGCAGCTGAGTTTTCCGTGCTGACCTCCAGAGTCTCGGGAAACATTCACGGGTGAAGCTTATTAGCCGGCTGCTGTGTCGCCTCAGTGCTTGAGGTTGTTCAGAGGTCAAAGAGCATGTGTGGGAGGTCGATGTGTGTGTCCTCGCGCCTCCTCCTCCCCCTCCTCCCTTCCTCTGCAGAGCCAAGTGTGGCATACCTTTGTGGTCGCCTCCCTTATCTGAACAGAGCGCTGAAGCAGCACAGTCCACCTGAGGGTCCTGCTGATGAGGACCCTCGCACATAAAGCCTTAACTGATCCTGGGCCTGTTGTCGGCAGTGTGTGTACCTCGCAGACACGCAGCAGGGATGCAGCTTTTGCTGTTCAGACCTCCAAACTGTGAAACGTCCAAATATTAGAAAGACAAACTCTGCTGCATACGTTAGTCTTTAATCTTGCATCTGTCTCTTACTGCACTCGCTCAGCTGGACTGATGATGATGATGGATCTATTAACTCTTTAGGTTGTAAATGGTTACTTATAAGGTCAATAATGCCTTTCAGATGGACCAAAATCCACAGGGTGTGGTGCAGTCCATTCCTAATATGTTTGTTCTCATGCATTTTAATAGACAGTCACTTTGTGTTAGCTTGCAGACTCTTCAGGCTTCCTGATATCAGCTGCTGACAGAGTGAACGTAGCCTGTGCGTCCTGTAATCTACGGCCGGCCGAGTGACGTTGGTGTGCCGGTCGGAGCCCCGCCCCTCCCCTCCCCGCAGCTTAGCGCTCTTACATAAGGCTCTAATCCAGCCGAGGACGCACATACACTCTGAATCACCCCTCTGATACGCAGCATCAGCAGCAGAGCGAGCCAAAGTTTAGATGCACCCAGGACGGCGCTAACGCCTGATGCAACCACGCTGAAACAAAAGCCTCCTGCTCCTCCTCCTCCTCCTCCTCCTCCTCCGTTCTGTGGAGAACAAAGGGAGCGGAGCAGCTGAACTGATGAGCTAAAGATGCTAATAAACCTGGAATCAGTTTACAGACCAAACGGCCTCGCGCCAGCTCTTTACTTCACCTCTCCGGTCTGATGGTTTGTTTTTGCTTGAGTTAAATTCGGATGTTTTTCCTTTAAAGTAAATCAAACTGCGTGTGTTCCTTTTCATTAGTCTCCTATCTTCTTATCAGGAAAACCAAAAATGTTGTTTCCTAAATCTAAAATGGCCTGAAAACAGTCTTTTTTTGAGTAGTAATGATCTCTCAGAGTATCCGAATTCTCTACAAGCAGCTCGTGTTTGCGCTTCATCATCAGCTCCCTCTGAGAGCTGAAATATCCTATAAAACAAGGAGATTCTCACTGCTTTTCTTTCTGTGCTTTCTGAAAGGATTTTCATCAAAGATTAATAAAGAAACTTTTTTTCCGTAGTCTGCGCCTCCTCTGAGTTTAAAGCTTAGTGTCTGCAGCTGAAGCTTGCGTCCCTTTGGCCGATGGCATCAGGACCGTGTCTGGTTTTGTAGCTTTCAGCAGCTAAAAATAAGAAAAAAACCTGAATGTGAGTCAGTTTGTAGACACACGAGTGGATGTTGTGAGGAAAGCTAGATTCATGCATAAAGACGGAAACTTGGCTTTTTGGTGTGGCTGAGAGTTTCCTTCAGTGTTTTAGCCTCTGTGCAGAGTCACTCCAGCATCTGGATTTCACTGATTGTTGGTGTGAATGATTGCTGATGTTGTCACTGTGTTTTATCCTTTGTCTTTTAATATTTGTGATAATTTCAGGTTTCAGAGACAAATGTTGTAGAGACACTTTTGAAAGTATACTGTGGTGTTTTTCCCTTTGGCAGTTTATGCTCCAACTTTAGTCCTGCTGCGTTTGACTTTGCCTGCCGTGATATTTTAAACTTCTGGAGGGTAAAGCTCATTTACAGGGACGGGTTTAAGCAGATTTTTCTTTTGTCTGAGTTCTTCCCCTTCTTCATCAGCCCAGGAAACTTTTTAGCCCTTTTTTTGTTACACCTGGCATCCCTCAGGGATCCATGTTAGGTCCTCGTCTTTTTTCCACATTCTATATGATACCCCTCTGTCTTTCAAAGCAACATAAAATTAGATATCAAGTGCTTCTCACCTGAAAAGATTTCAGTCACTATGGTTACGTGCACACTAATATTCCACTGTTATTATGAATACTTATATAAGCTGCACGTTTCGATGTCTGTCTTGAAAACTCAAAGAAAGACTTGGACATTAACGAGGCTTTCTATATGCTCAAATATCCCAGTGGTGACCTTTTCAAGAAGGTCGCTGAAGGAGTGAAAGTAGGAACTTGTACACATGTTTGTGCACACAAATGTGGTCACTGATGGCGAAAGCATCCTGTACAACTAAACAGTGTGAGCTCTGCCTGGATTATATGAGCATAGTCACTAATGGCGAGGAATGGTTACCTGGAAATGAATGAAGCACCAATCAGAGTCAGCGGGAGGAGGTTGGGGTGGATGATGGGAATTCAAAGCTCAAGAAGTCCCACCAGAGACCAGAACCCATTCTGGGTTTCCTCTCTGAGGTTTAGGCTACAAAAAGGAAGAGGCAGCACCTTCAATGAATGTAAATACACATATCTGCAGTCCCCACAAGATCTTCTTGTAACCTGATTTTGTGGAGCTGGAGGTGAAGGCGTAGATAAGCAGGCGGTGTCAGAATATGTCAGAATTACTGCTCGATGAAGGCTGCGGGGCAGTTTGAGGCAGTTCTGGTTTGTGGCTCCGCTGTTCGTTTCCAGGTGGAGTTCTTTCAGCTGCCTGCCGCCCACACCTCTGTCATTATCCCGAGGCCTCCGCCTGCAGCTTGGCGGATGGAGTGGAGGTATTATGTTTGCTCTGACAGCCCTTCACTCTGTCAGTCATGCAGTTAAAGAGCTGTTTCACTCGGGGCTGCAGAGAGCATTTCATCACAGTGAGAATACTGATGCAGCTCAGCCGTTCGAAAGCTGCCGTAATCCTCGGCTGTTAAATCAACATGTCGTGTCAGTGTTAATCGGTTCCACTTACGTCTTTCCAGTCCTTGTGCAAAGATTGTTCAGGTAAACTGGAGCTATCGCGGTGTGTACGGCTCAAACTGGTACACCCCTTAGTTAATCAGCAGCTCCTCTTATTGAAAGCGTGAGTACTTCGAGCCTTTGTCAGCCTCTCAGAGGTGTTTCTGAGTCTCTCTCATGATAATGGTCTCAGTGTTTTTGGTTTATTGGCTCCCGTTGGGTCTAAATGAGACATCTGAAGACGTCACTGTGGATGAAACGTGGCCGGTTTGAAGAGGGATTAATGGATGTAATTACTGCAGTTTCACTGACACCTTAAAGGAAGGTTTGGCCTTATTGCAGCCTGATGTTTCTCCTGTTAATGAGTGTGAAAGATGAAGCTGATCGCGCACCTTTGTTCTGGAAAAACAGGGAAATGAGTTGAACGAAACGCAGTACGTCCAGGCATGAGCTCCCTGGTGAGCTAAAGCGGTCTCATGCAAGTCTGTGAAACTCTCCCGAACCTTTGCAACCAGCCGAGTCTCCAATAACGATAACTCACCGAAGTACTGCCAAAATTAAATTAATTTGTTTTTGCCACAAATGCTCCTTAAACCTTAAAAATCCAGTTTTTCCCCCCAGCATGTTGCATTTAAAAGCACGCCAGATATACAGAGTGAATCTTTGACCTGCTTTAGGTCACAGACGCCTGGGCAGGCGCGTGTGTGTCTGTGTGTGTGTGTGTGTGTGTGTGTGTGTGTGTGTGTGTGTGTGTGTGTGTGTGAGGACGAGAGTGCTGTAAGTGTGTTTAAGAGTGTGTGTGGAGCAGTTTGTAGCCGGTGGTGTGACGGAGGTTTTATTTGATTTCAGTTGAGGATGAAAGCGGCAGGCACGCCGTGTGTGTGTGTGTGTGGGTGTGTGTGGTGGGGGATGGTTGTGTTGCACTGATTAAAAGGCTGATATTTAGGTCAGTGTGTGTGTGTGTGTGTGTGTGTGTGTGGTATTAAGCCGGTGATAGTGAGTCTATTAATGACTCTGTTTATTGATCTGGACTGTATGTCATCAGTGATTGGCTCGCTGATGCTGCAGCTCCTGTTTGATGATGCTGTTTATATAATTCATTCATCCATGTTTATGTAATAATTCTCCAAAGGTGGTTGGTTGATTGTTTTTGAGCCTTCATGTTGGACGTCTGTGGATTGCTGTGGTCCGAAGGAAAACTTTATTGTCAAAGTCTTTGAGTCTGCCTGCTGTAAATGAAGGGCGAGAGAGCCGTAACCTTCACTTCAGCCGTCACCGAGGCAGCAGGACTGCATTTGCAGCAGCAGCAGGAAAATCTTTGCAGCTTCGCCTTCAAAATGTTTTTGAAAATGTCTTCGGCCGACCCTGAAAATGGCTGCTGAAGGTCCCTCTGCTTTTTAAATAATCCCTTTGTCTAAACGACACATTTGTAGAGGTCACTCTGGATGTAATCTGGTTGCTGACGGTCAGATTGAACAGAAAATGACTGCTTGCTTCTTTTTAAAAGCACATTAATGTCAGTTTGCTTGTGTTAAAGCTTGTGGAAATGAGGAGTTGCACAAATGTCAGGCTGCAAAGCACAAGAAGATCCTGAGATCTAGATTATGTTACTGGACATGACTTTCCTCCTTTTTTCCCTACTGTTTTCCGTGGTCCTGGTTTCATATATCTGCTACAAACTGAGAATTTTCCAGGTTTAAAAGGTGAAAACAGCCAAATTTACCTGAACCCCAGAACCCGCCGGCAGGAGCCAAAGGCACATTTTCTTTCATAGCCACAAACCTTCCAACCTAAACAAACCCCGAGTGACCCGCAGTTCAGTCAGAAAAAGTGACCTAATTTAATCTTTGTGCCAAAATTAAATTATTCAGCATGTCTCATTTAAAAATCTGCCAAAAATAAATCACTTGCAGGAGCCGGATCCTGTGAAAAACAAAAAATTTGGTGGATTTTAGCACAACTGACAAGACATGACCCACTCAGTTACGACCAGCAGTTGCATGACTACAATTCAGTGAATTTTTTCCAACTGTGTGCAGCAGGCCATCATTTTATTGATTTTTGTTCCTGGATATTATTTTTGCCTCTTATTTATTTGCATCTGTTTCATCAACACACTGAAGTTTTCCAAGTTTAAAGGGTGAAAAATTCCAGATTTGGAGTCTTGGGTGATTTTGTAGCTCACAGCAGAAATTTAAAGAAGAGCAGATAAGACTGAATGAAAGTCCTTCATGGTGTATTATCCCAAACTGAGAGCCCGGCGGTCCAAATACCCGTGCTCTAACAGTGAAGGAAGTGCAGCCGTTGAACATGTGCCTATCTGTGGATCGCTCCCATGCAAAGGTTCAGAAGACTGCGGTCTAACCAGTTGGAAAGAGTCCGTTGGGCACATTTGCATAATTTCCCTGCTGTCTCAGAGAAAGTGTTTCAGTAAATCAGGTCAGAGGGGACTCTTCAGACCTTCCCTCTGCTCCTGAAGCGTCCTGCAGAAACAGCTCCGGTGATCCCGTGGTGGAAACTCTCGCTCTCGCCCCCTTTTCCGACTCGACGCCGAGTTCCTCAGGGGCGAACACAGCCTCTCTCAGAGAAAAGCGCACCTGCGCTCGTCGCGTCTCTGAGGCTCGTTTCACTCCGAAGCCCCGCCGTCGTGTCTCGGTGCCAGCAGCTCCGCCATCGCGGCGGTGACTTCCTCTTCCCGTGGCCTCGTGAACAGCTGAGCGAGCGAGCGAGCGCCTCGCACAAGGCTCGCCGTTGTCCGCGAAGCTCCGTGGAGATGCTGCGGATTTACATGCAGCTAAGCCCTTCACGGGAAGCGTTTTTAAACCTGACCTCTGTTCGATGGGTTTGACGCTCTCCACCCCCTCCCCTGCATTTCAAACCCACTAATAACACCCCCAATGCACACAAAGCTGCAGCATCGGTATACAAAACTGAGCGGCTTTGACAGGTTTGAGGTCAGTGGAGGGGGGGGACGGGTTGTAAGTGTAGATGATAATGATGATGTTGGGAGGACAAACTGCTCGTATGTCAGCATATTTCCTGCTTTACAGTGCTGATGAAGGCACATTCAGTTTGTTTAAAGGAGTCCAGCAGCAGCAGCAGCAGCTTCGCCGTGGGGGAGCCACAGTTTTCTTTCTCTTCTTTTAAACCCAACGAAACCCTGATGTTCTCCTAAAAGCATCGCACAGATTCAGCTGCAGACTCGAGGCAGGAAAGAAACAAAACAAAGATTTGGTTTCTTACACGTGAAACTTTTATGCTTTTATTGGCATGGAAGTTTGAAGAAACTGCAAGGCAAATGCATAAAGATTAATAAAAACCAATAAACTGATTTACACTGTTGTTTGTCCCTAAACAACCGTATTGCTTGAATAATCAGATTTTCCCAGGTGGAACAACACAAGTACATTTCCGTGTAAAATGAGGGTCGAAAGCAGTAAAAAGTCTCACTGTGCCAGCTCCTTCCTGCACCAGGAGAGCCACACGATGCCTTTAAGCGCTGGGATTCTGTCCCTGGAATTTTGGATGGGCCCTTTTAGGGGGAAAACATTTACTAAAGGGATATTTAAAATGAATATATCTATTTACAGATTCAGCAACAGTGAGATGAAGGAATGAATCTCCAGATAGGCTGCACCTAAATATCCAAGTAGGTAGATATTAGATTTGCACCTTCTCAGGAAGAGCTCTTCGAGGATATTGTACAGGATTTATCTGGACTGAGGGATCAGATTACACCTTCGCTGTCATCCCTTGGCGTCCTGAAACACCCGACCTAGGTAGTGTCCCAGTCAGAACCACTTCTGAGCTTCTCTAGAATGACCAAGCTCCTCAGCCGGTCCCCAGGAATACAGCGGATACAGGTCTGACACAGCATGCCTTTCAGAAGTAAAGTGTTTAGTCTTTGGGGGTCAGCCTGCATCAAAAATAGACCTGGTACTATTTTCAGAGATCAGAGAGCTTCTGGGACTTTTCTAAAGAGCCGCTTTTGTGGAAGGCTTGTCTTGAGTGAGCATCATCAGCGTTGATGGCAGCGTGATGCTGCTGGGCCTCATGTGTTCCCTTTGGTATCTCTAAAGGAGAGTCCAACCAGGAAGAGGCTCGCAGCGATGTAGCTCCTACAAACTATCAACGCTGAGGCAAACCTTTGAAGCAGCTAGCAGTAGGAACAAAGAATACGTTGCTTGGCACATAAGGGACTTGGTAAATATTTTAGAGGATTACCTCGACAACCAGAGCCTTGAATATCCATGAGAAACCAACCGTCAGCTACAAAGCAAAGCATGACGAGCAAACATCATGTCTTGTCTCCTCGATCTTGTGGCCATCAGTGAGGGTAGGAGCGTAGATCGACAGGTAAATCAAAGCTTTGTCTTCAGACTAAGGACCCTGTTCACCATAACAAACGTAGAATAGATGTTCAGCATTCATCTGGATATAAAGAGCAGACACTGCATGCGAGGTTTAGACCTAACACAGCTGTAGTTTAAGGTTACCTGGGCTCCTCAGATGCTTACATTCCCCTTCCATGATTCCTGACACCAATCATTCCCGAACTCTGCCTTTATTATTTTCAGGACTTCGTCCGATGTGTCTGCGGGGAGAAGCCAACAGCATTCCTTCCTCCCGCGCACGATGGTGTAACTCATTCTGCAGCCGCCTCAGGCCCGTCATTGCTTCGTGTCCTGCCGTTAAACACATGAGGCGTGTTTGTGCGTTAGTAGAAGTTTTGTCAGCGTCGGCAGAGGCATGTGGGCGTGTTATAAAAACCAGACCCGTCCTCTGCTTCTGCTCAGTCCTCTCAAGGAGCTCCGGCCTTTCCTACCCTCCCGATGTATGCGTTTGCATCTCTGTTCAGCAACGTGTGCGACCTGAGACCCAGAGGCTGACACGAATGCTGAGCAGCTACTCACACCAGAAGGCCGCTGGGGCCGGAGGTCAGCTCCGTGTCACCCCCGCTGCTCTCAGGAAATGAATAGAAATGTGCAACTTAAACCATCTGCGGTAAAAACGTCACTGCTGAGCTGTAAAGATGGAAAACGGACTCATAACTTCCTGTTTGTGTTCACACTGCTGCATGCAGAGAATCTGAGAAAGGTTTCTGGTTCAGCTCTTGCATATGTCAGAGGCTGAAGAAGTGTCTTTAAGCAAGGCAGTAATTCACCAAAAACTCAGTCTTTGCTTATCTTTCTTGGCTAAGCTGAGGCTGAACGGTGGTCGTTAAACTGTTAGCTGTGAGTGAAGGAGTTGAAGGTAAGGAAAGTTAAAGTGTAAACTCTGCTTTAGTTCTGCTGTTGGATGAAAGTTAGTGAAAGAAGTAGAAGTGGTGGTTAAAATCCGAGCTGCAGTCTATATTAAAAAGTGCTGAAAGGAGTTTAAGAGGCTTACCAAAGGAAGTTAGAAGCTTTGGGTAAAGAAGTAAAGAGCTAAAGATGTTTCCAGCTCGGATCACTTCCTCCAATCAGGATCATTTCCAGATAAAGTGCCGACAGGAGCTGTAGCCGAAGTCTTGAAGGGAGTTCCAGTTTAACTGTCATTAACTGAAACATTGTCGCGTTGGCCGTAACGAACACACCAACACACTGGAACACGTTTATCCACGTCTGATCAAACAGTTTCAGGTTTCTTTTCAAACATTTGGCTCGAAGACGCCTCGAAGCCTTGTTTACAATCTCATCAGCTCCGTCCAATCACAACGCGGCCTCTTTGTCTCGGCTCGTCCACGGTTGGTCGCCTGCCTTTCTCTTCCTGCCGTGACTTCCTGGTTTCCCCTCAGGCGGCTTTAATCAGATCCCGTGTGTGTGTGTGTGTGTGTGAGAGAGAGAGAAATGAACGCACACATCTGGAGGAAATACTCGCAATACCAGGAGATTTGTTTTTTTAATAAAAACCCCACAGTCATTAATCTCAGGTATGAAGGTTAAACACACACACATTCTCTCTTTGTGTGTTTCTATCAGACTTTATCGTTTTCAGTGCCGCTTTCTTCTTCATTTCCTCCTATATCGCCTTCCTTTCCTACCTAACATCCTCCGGATATCGCCTATCTATTTTTATCCTGCTTCGGATCTCAGGAAAACTGTTTGCTTTATTATAATCAAACACATTTTCATCTGAAGGCTTGGCAACTGAAGGCTGTTCAGTGCAAGTCCAGCAACATGAAAGCTCCACATACAATCTCAACATCATCCAGTCAGACTGGATTACATGGAGCGGCAGAAGAGGACACTTAGTCCAAGATTAAAGTAAGACCAAAGAGACAGCAGTCTGCAACAAGTTCAAATATCAGCCTAAACCAACCAAGTCAAAACTTCCACACCGTGTCACAAACCGATCTTGCAACAATTTCTAAACTAAGCCCCCCAAACAGAAACCAGAAAAAAACGGTCCTGAATCAGTAACCAGTAACCCCAGACTAGCCAACCAAGCCTAAACCAGGGTGAATTAAATCAGGCGACACTCAAAAAGCCGTCCAGAACCTGTTTCAGAATAACGTCAGAAGTCAGGCTAAAGCCAGGCCCGGAAAACATTCAAACCAAGTCAGAAACCACTCCAAGAGTCCCAAACCATGTCACAGTCTAAAACCAAGCCCCAAAATATAAACCACAAAATAACTGTGGTTATTTTGTGACCATGAAGCAATGTTGTCACAGTGCCACAAGCTGATGGTGATTCTGCTACTTAGCAATTTAGGACCAAATGATGTAATGTGTTTGCAGGGAATGCTGTTGTGTAGCATATATTTAGCTGCCCCGCAGCAGGGACGGTAACGAGAATGAGCTTCTTTTTCCTGCGGATCAGTGAAACTCTGATTTACTGGCTCAGGAGCCACTGTGGAAACATCTCCTTTCCTTCCTCCCTTCCTTCCTAACGCCATCCCGAGGCATTATCCAGCTCAAAACAGGCTTTGGGGCTGACCGCAACTGGTCCGCATACACTTTCAGCAAGGAGTCTGTTACCTCTGTTATTTCTACCATCTCTCCTGTTCCTTCATCACCACCTTCTCATCCCTCCTTCATTTCCTCTCCCGCCTCCCTCGATCTTTCCTCCTCCCACGCGCCTCTCCCTCCGTCCTTTCCCGTCTGATGGTCTCTTTGGGAAGGCAGCAGCCTGCGGACCCGAGACCTGAGAAGTCAAACTCGGGGAATTTTCCGCTCATATGAAAAATGTGGAAACACTAAAGCATCTCTTATGAGCTGTCGACTCTGCTGACTAACGAAGAAGAATTTATCTGAAGCTGCTCTGTTTTTATTACAACTTGCAGCACGGCGTCCCTCCTCCATGCGCCCTGCACACACGAGCAGCAACTGTTTGTTTTGGAGAAGAAATAAGTTGTTCATCGAAAGGACAGAAACAGTGTGTTTGTGGTCAGGTGTGTCCTTACCTGTCAGGCAGGTTTAATTAGTGGCGACACACGCAAACCACACACACACACACACACACACACACACACGCAAAGCTGCACAGCTGTCCTCACCCAGCTCAGCAGAGAGGGTTTCAATTCAAAGGAAGCTTTATTGTCCTGACACCTCTGAATAATGTAACTCCTCACAGCTGGAGAAGCAAACAGAAGCAGCAGCATATGCAGGAGTCCATCACCAGGTATCAATCCAGACTTTATTCATACAGGAGCTTCAAACCAGGGCTGGTTTAAATTTAAACCGCAACAGCAAAGATATTAAAACTAGCATTTAAACCAAGAAATTAGTTAAAGTAGGGCCTATAAAACACAAAATATACCCCAAAATATTGCTTTCTCTTCACATAACTTGAATATATTACCTAACCTTGCAGTCCCTTATTTTGCAGCTACTTTAAAGGCTCATAAATCCAGTTTGTAGAGCTGTTAAAGGGGCTGTAAATATTTCTCTTTTTCTGCTTAATTTCTTCCATATGTGGCTTCATTTGTCACAAGAAATGGGCTCTAAGTAGGTCTCCTGCAAACAATGAGCATTTACTGCCTCTTACAGTTCATGGATTAATTGTTTGGTGTGTAAAATAGCTGGAAAACAGTGGAAGGTATTTTCCTGCTTTGTTTAAAATTATTTTGTAAAATCTTTACCATCAAGACAAATAAAATGTAATATATTTACACACACACAATGTTTGTGAAGCCTCAGTGTTTTGGTAGTTACTATATTATTTTCTGGAGCCAGAGGTGGAACCTGTATCCATAACAGTGAGCACAGATTTTGTGGACGGTCTGTTGGTGCCATTAACCACGTCTTAAATACTTTTTAATTTTTTGGTTTTTCCCAACTGTTAACAGCATAATGATTACACCCATCTTTTGTGTCCTGTGGTCGCCACTCTTTTGTTACATTTAGCTTGCATAATTTGTTTTGTTTAATTTCTTTATAATTTTGCTTTCTATAAATAAACCCATCACCCCTGCTTGTCTTGCTTCCCGTCACCCCTGCGGAGCTGGGGCGTTACTTTAATTGGGGGGTTCATCCGGGATCAGTACTGGTCCCGTAGCAAAACTGTCAGTTCAGTCAAGTAGCTGAAAGCATAGCCTTTACCAGCGTAGGCTGCCAAAATATTGGTGAATCAGTAATTGATGTCCTGGCTTTTATTGTGAAAGTTCCATCGCTGCTGACCAGGTAGCCCGAGTCCTTCCGATTTTCTGTTTTCCTGTTGTGGCTTCTCATCACTCGCTCCAGACTGCTGTCTCTGTCCTGTGATCGGACAGGTTCAGACTTTGCTATCTTGGACTGCAGAAGCCGTAAACCATTAAAAACCCATAGTGCGTATTTTTAAAAAGCTATCACCAGGGAAACTGAACTTGTTTGAGGTTTTTCAGCCTGTTTGGTGTGTTGGAGCTTTCAAAGATGACAACTGAATGACAATTTTCAGTATTTACTGATATTTTCTAGATGTATCAAAGCTAACTAGGAAGGCTGCACCTAATAACGGGTTGTTGTCTTGATTGATGTGTTAGTGTGATTAAAAACCCATTCTGAGTTTAGTTTGGGGTTGTTTGGCTTTTATTTCTGGGTAAAATGTCCCAATATTTCTGGGTTAGTTCTACCAAACAAAAGTCCTGGAGCCAGTGCTGTGATTTATGATGTTAGATTTATTGAATGGCTGGCTCCAGATCTTTGCTGAATCCGATGCCTCAACTGCAGATGAAGTCGGATAGAAGAAGATGATGGTGCTGACAGGAGGAGGAGGAGGAGAAAATGGTATGAAGGGCAAAGGCTGAGATAATCTGATGTCATGTGTGACTGATGAGGCGGCGCTGCTCTGATTTGTCACAGTCAGACGACGGTTCAACCCCCAACAAACACACACAGAGTTATAGACATGTACACCCTGCCCCGAGGCTACAAACAGCCGCTCCACCCACGATCCCCTCGGTGTGTGCGTTTTAAGACAATGGTGCCATTAGTGTGTTTGCAGCAAAGATTATCTGTTAATGGCTGCTTCACCCGTTTCCAGTGTGTCTCAGGAGGAGTTAAGTCTTTCATAAAGCCTCATTCTAATGCCTGTGCTGTAGACAATCAGCCACATATACCACCTATAATCAGAAGAATCAGTTTTCACACAGAACATCCCGATAAATGTAGAATAAAAACAACCTTCAGTTGTTTAATCTTCACTCTGATCTGACATGAAGCCGGGGAAAAACACCACGGAGACAATATCGCGTGATGAAAGCGTGTCAGCACTGCGTCGAGTAAACAAACCGCACCAGTTTTGTTTGCGAGTGCCGGTGGGCTCGCGGGGGATGCCAAGTCAAACAAACAGACCCGAGACTGCAGCAGACGCAGCGTTTCCACCTGAAGGAGCTTGGTAGGGAGGGCCAACACAGCCAAGAAAGGAGTGATTCAATTCAAAAAGGACATGCTGGAAATTATAGTTCAAAAAGTAGTGATGAAAACTTCTTGAAGGCAATATTTTAAAAACAAGATATATTAAAAAAATTTTTATTCAGTTACCGATCTTAGGAAAAATAATTTCTCTCTCAAATGTGACATAAATGTATTTCTTTGTTTTTTATTAACTTTAATATTTAATAAAGTAAGCAAATTACTATATCATGAAATGTTCCAAATTATGTTGAAAATAATTGAAGGAATTCTTTTTAAAATGACATAAATGTATTTAGATTTTATTTTTTTAACTTTTACTACGCTGTTATTTTCTGTTTATTTGCTTATTTACATGCCTTAGCCATTAAATGTCATTAAATACAATTACTTTAAGCCTAAAGAATAATTTTAGGCTTTAAGTAATTTATAAAATGTGACAAATATATTTGTTTCTTTTATATAATTTTTAAAAATGTATTCACATGGTTATTTATTTACCCATCGTAGCTAAAATCACACGCTTTGAAGGACAGTCCTCTCCTTTCCTGCATGCTTTCATGCTTCATTCATCATTTCTTTTGCAGATTTTTTCTGTGCACTTTATTTTGGCAGCTTGGGTCCTCCTTACTTGAGGAGCGCTCACCTGAATCTTCGATGGCATGTTTGTCATTGTAAGGTTTTAGAGGCTTTTATTGTGTAAGAGGATTCTCAGCAGCCTTTGCGGTGTTTCCCAGCTGATGTTAAAACATGCAATGAATGCCGTCGCGAAGCGAGCCACGTGTGGTGTTTGACAGCTCGGGAATGTGACTCATTAAAATCAAACAAAAAAAAAATGGCGGTGAGGCTGAATTAACATACCTGGAGAGTCAATACAGGTTAAACCAGGGTTCAGCCACAGCAGTTTGTTCTCATTAATGTCCCAGCAGACACCAGAGAGGCCGTTTTCCTCCACTTTGTGAATAAAGCAGATAAAATATAAAAGTTTGTTATTTTTTAGGGTTCACTTGATAAGAGCTGGCATCGTCACAGTCCGGACGTGAAAATCAGTTATTGGTCGTCTGCGCCGGCCTCTCACATATGAGCATCTGCTGCTTTCTCTTTGTGTTTATTTGGCATTTAATGAAAAAAAAACTGGAGCAAAGCCAATCAGTTTTTAAGACAAATAATCAATTATTAAAACTAATTTAAATCTGCCTTTGTTTTGTTTCACTCCACAGTCGGAACAAATAAATAAATGAGCTGCAGCTGAACAAACAAACACACCAGACTTCATCAGAAAAACAGCTGAAATACCAAAGCTACCGACCAGTACAACCAGTAATAAAACCACTAATACGGAGGACATAAACAGCCAAAATAAACAAGCAGGAAGGAAATTAAGTGATTTGAAAGTATAATGCTATTAAATGCATCAAAAATATTTATAATATTTATACACATTTGCTTATATTTTCTAATTGGAAACATCTGAATTTGTCTAATTTAATATTACATTTTTCTTTGTTTAGGCAGTTTTGGTCCTCCATACTCAGAAACCCTTCAAACTGCATTATTTTCTTCCTAAAGCATTACTGTTCTGTCTGTAACAGCATGAATCAGAGTAATCAGAGTACCCTGGTGTTTTGATGTTGTTTGATTCATGGCGAATACGAGATATCATCAAGGGCCGAATGGGCGTCGGCCATAGGAGCACCTGTAATTTGTAGCTGAGGCGTGACGAGGCGTGGAGAAGCGTGGGGTAACAGCACGGCAACATCACCTGTTTACCATCTGACGTTGTTGTCAGGACAGATTCCTCAGCACGCTCACATTCCCAGCATGCTTCAGGGCGCACGCCAGCAGTTTGGCATGAACTTCGAGCTTCCCGTGAACACCATGAGTTTTAATCCACGATGACTGATGTTTTGAAGGATCCGTTATATTGGTGAACCTGAACCCAAGTCTGCTGGGCATGCTCAGAAACCTGCGGGCAATGTGCCTCACACATGTTGGGTCTTGACCTCGATCTGCCCCAGTGGAAACAAAATTAATCAGCATGCAAAGAAGAAACAGCTCATTTAAAGAGAAGTTGAGTGTCCAAGTGTCACAGCTGCAGTGTTTTGGTGCCAGCCTCGATTCGGGCCAAAAGCCACCGAGTGTCGGTGGGTGTTTGGCACCACCGCGCCGTAATTACCAGCAGCTACTAGCCAACTGAGCCCAGGTTTGGCTTAACCAGCCTGTGTGGGCAGCGAGTGGCGGCCGGTCATTTAGAGGTCGAGTCTGAGTCTGACTGCTGGCAGATTTTATGACCGGCTGCTGCTCCGGCCGCTGCTTCCTGCTCCTTACAGTCTCTCACATGATGCTTGATGGGTACGCATCTCTGATGAAGGGTCTGTGTGGTTTCACCAACATTTATATGACAAACGCACAGTCAGTCTGCAGAAACAGTAATTAACAGTGAGCCAGCCAATCACTGAAGTCCGTGGTCCAAAACGTTGCCTCAGTGTGAATATTTTTTAAATTTCTTATTCCGTTGGCACAGGGTGATCTTCCATATTTTCTGATGTAGTTATAGATTTCTACGTCTGATGCGTAAAAACAAGAAGATCACAGGGACAGATCTGATACTGGGCGAGCTTTTCCTGCTCTGTGAGACGTCATCAATGTGGCAGCGGTGGCGGCACATGTCAGGCATGCAGCAGCGGCGTGTGTTGAAGCACAACACAAAGAGCTAGTGTGTGTGCGTCTCTGTGCATGTGTGGTTTTGGCCGGCTGCCAGCTGCTGTTTATTGTCTCTCTGCTCTTTTATCCATCCTCCTTGATACTCCCTTGTCTTCTTGCACTCTTCGTCTGTCTGAAGTGGTCGCCCCCTACCTAACCTCTGTGCCCTCCTGTTCATCATTCACTCTATTTTTCCCGCTGTTACATCATCTTTCTCTTCTCCCGTCTTTGTCCATCCTCCCATTCATCCCTCTGTCCTGCAGCAGCTGTCTTGTTTCTTTTAATCATTTAAGCTGATTTAGTTGGAGATAAAAACGAAATGTAAACAAACTGCACAGAGTGTAAAGTTGGAGTCTTAGAAATCACCAACTCCACGGTTTGGTTCAGTCATCGGATTGTTTGTATTGTAGATTTAGTTTCAGAAATTTTAGATCCCTCATGTAAACAAAAGAAAAAGATGTAAAAGAAATGTCCATGTAAACAAAACCAGTTTAACTGTCTAAACTTGATTGAGATATTGGTTAATGTAAAATGTGAAAAAAAATTTGCTGCTTCTATTCAATTAGAAATGCAAATATCTGCCTGCTTTGTGTCACCATAGACCAATAGACAGTGCCAAATCACAGTTTATGTGACCTAGCCTACTATAATCCACAATTAGCTGTTTCAATTTGTGCATTAGAGTCAACTGGAAAGTATAAGATTCTTCTTCTGGTGTAATAGTTATAGTTTTTATATATAAAAAAGCTTCCAATTTAGTTTAAACCCTGGAAACTGGACACTATCATGATGTCCCCCTAAGGATTCTGGACATTTAGAAGTTTTAACAGTGTTCTTTTTGTGACCATCCACTGAATGCTAGCGAACTTTGTAGCATTAAATGTTTCTTGTTTGCTGTATTTATTGCAGTTAAAGCTCCAGGATTTATTGTTTGGTCTGTAAAGTGTCAAAAAATAGTATGAAGTGCTTGGACTGCTGCTTTTTCAATCAGCAGTCCGTAATAGAAAAAGAAAAGTTTATTATAAAATAAGACATCTCACAAATATATGAAAATGGACATAGCCACCATAAAATCACCGGTTGGTTTGTGAATCCCAATTCTAAAGCAACATTTGAAGCCACAATACTAGCATTTAGGCCTACCTATACTATATTATAAACAAAATATTCTACCCTGCTAAAGTATCCCTCACCAAAAGTGGAGCACGGTCTTCTTGGACAGCATTTTGGTACAATTAATCACATAGAAAGCTAGATAATTCATCACATAATTGCATTAAAAATGCTGCAAAGGGGACAGATTGGGCATAAAATATCACTATATGCTGATGATGTGATTTTGTTTATTACCAAATTACACAAATCAACACAAGCCAGAGGTCCAGTTCAGTGACATCAAATTAGCTGATGTGAAGCCTATCAGACAGCTAGCAGCTACAGTCTTCTGTGACCACATCCATGTGTCAGACAAGAGGTCACACCCCTTAATAATTAAAACTCAATACATTTTACACAAATTCAATCACATGCAATTGTTATAAAGGGGGAAATTGGTTATAGTAGACCAAAACCCTTGTTTGTCAGCAGGTTGTGAAACATATTCATTTCTGCTGTAAAGTTGGACATTTTAACATGGGTGTCTATGCGGACTGATTCACTCATTAGAGCCAACCTCAAGTGACATTCAGAAGAACTGCAGGTATTGGCACCTTAACCTGGTGGTTGGCCCTCGGATATTATCTGTGATTTTTAAACTTGTTTAAGCTTTTTTGGTTTATGGGTAATTTCAAAAATGATCATTTTCACTATTCCTTGAAACTATATGCATTTCGTTGTTCGAGTACTTGTTACTGTGTTCAGTGACAGTAAAGTTGAATCTAATCTAATCTAATCTAATATGGATGTATTTAAACATTCCAGTAAAGCTGCAGCTAACAATTACCAATTTATATTCGTCCATTGTGGTTGATGATGACCATGGCCTCAATGGGTTTGATGGGGTTCCGGAGATGGCAATCCCTATGTGTGTCCCACATGTAGGACACACATATAATTACCACTTAATCAGCTGGTTGAAGCTTATTGGTCTTATTCTAATTTCTGACTGACATAATCCCCAATTCTTTGGCTCCAGTTATCTCCAGACAAGTTAAATAAAGAGATCACAGCTAAAAGAAGGTCCTCAAAGAGCTTTTGGAACCAAACAAAGATGATGCAATATCTTGGGTAAGGAAAGTATTGGTGTCAGTGCTGTGATTTATGATGGAGTAATATACATTAGTATTACATGGTTCTGGAAAACAGGACAGTGCTCCAACAGAGAGCTGCTTTTAGTCTTTGCTGAGGCCCAGGCTCTTTTTGTGTTTCTGGTTTATTGAGTCCAAACTTCTGAATGTTTAGTTGACTGAAGCCAACATCAATTCCAGATGGATTAGCGTCCGAGGCACACCTCATTTGTACCCAAACTGTCTTGCTTTGTTGTCCCTTCTGAGCAGATCTCTGCCTTTTTATAGACATTTGGAGTGTACTGAGTTTCAGTTGTGTTCCAGGTAACTCGTCCATGTCAGCCTCAGTCTGGGCTCTCAGTGTTTTGACAACAGGCTAATCTCAGTTTGTCCTCTTGGAGTTCATTTAACCACGAAATCTCCTTTTCTGTGGATAAAGCTGTGCTGTAATCTTAGCACTTCTGATGGCATTAAAATACACCATGAAACTTCTAAATATTACATGAAGCTTAGCAGCTTTTATTTACCTCATTTAGTATGTTTTCCCCTAAAAGTACTATTTTTCACTGTGTATGTCTGAAACTCTCAGTTTGACCTTGACTGGGATTCGGGAGACCTAGTTGGAGCAGGGTTTAGGTCACGGAGACCTGTCTTTGTTATCTTGTTTTCTGCTGTTGTGTCTCTGTTGCCATGTTTCTGTCTTCCAGCTGCCTTCATCTAAACACACTGATGTAGTGTGGCCTTTGAAAAGCACAAATATGTCTCTCAGTTTGGGTGAATATTTGGGAATTGAGGCTGGGTTCAGCAGTTTGTTTGCTTTTTGCCTTCAGGTTTGCATTTTTCATTGATTAAAAGAGTTCTGGATTGGGTTAAAAGGTCTTTAAGGTCCACAGCTTTAAGGTCTGAGGTCCATGAAGTTAGAGTGAAGTCAGTAGAACCCACAAGAACCCACTGTAGTTGAAATAATAACTGCTAAGGGTGCAATGTTTTTTTGTGTGTTGTTTTGGGTTTGCAAAATTGAAAGTCTTGTATTGATTTGGTCCTTTCAGGTGAAAGCTGTTGGAGTCTTCAGGTTTTATGTTTGAGGGACTGTGGTTTGTACTATTGATAGTTTATAGATCTTTTGCTCTTTGCATTCAGGATCTAACCTCTGTGTTTCATGCTGGTTACGTGCTAGAGTTCTTAAGACTTTGTGTTTTTTATGGTTTGAGGTCAGGTTTTCTCGGTGTATTTCTTATAAAAATTGGATGTTTGGGATTGTTTAAATAGAGCTCAGATCTTTAGATTACTGCAGAAATGTGGCTTCTTGAGAGTTTGGGTTTAATAAGTGTTTTTCTAGAAAGCTCAAAGACCTTGGATTCTTCAAGTTGAAGGTTGAAACTGAAGGCAGAAGTCAGGGTTAAGCGTTTTCTCCTTATAAAGAGTGCACGAAGATGTTTCATCTCATACACGTTCTCTGTCTCTCTGAAGGAGAACCAAGCATAAAAATAGAAACAAAAGAGTGAAATGAAAGAGAATTAATGAAGGAGATTATTCTGGAGAGCGCCAGGAGTCCTGACGCCTCACTTTGAAGGCCTCCTTCCTTTCTTTCTCTGCACACAGGGATGAAGTGATGGAGGAGAGTTTTAGTCCCACGACGCTCGCTCTCATTTCCAAGTTTTCCCTCCCTGAGTGATGACGAAGCAGAGGAGCTCTCTGTTTCCTTTTCCCATGGTCTTTGTCCATCTGTTTCACTCCATCTGTTTTCTCTTCCCTTTTGTTTCTCACCTGTAGTCCCTCTTTCTCCTCCTCCGTTTGTTTCTCAGTTATTTCTCTTTGGTTCAGGTGGAAGAATAAATTGTGTTTCTAATCGTGGGGTTGCTCCTCCAGTCCTTCAGATGTCCTTGGGTTAAAACATGCATTTAAACGTTTCCCTTTTCATTTATCATCTCCTAAAAAATGTTAATGACACATTAAAGTAAAACGTCTGCTTGTGTCCCATTTTCACAATAAACCAGAAGCTTAGGGTACTTCACGGGTTTAGGCACAACTTCACCATTATCACCTTACATTATTATCATTACCTTTACATGTTAAAAAGATTAATATGGTCTTTTTTGGTTTGTTTGCCAGAGTGATATCTCCTACATAATCTGGTTTACTTTCTAATCTGTATCATTAATCAGAGTAATAAAACACTTACTTGACATATCTATATATATATATATATCTATATATTTAATTTCAGACTTTTGACTTTACCTCATAATTGTGTTTAGTTCTGGCTTTCTAATCTCAGAATTAAAATGCTGACATTTTAGTCTATGAATCAAAGAATTTGGACTTGGTGCATAAAAAAAAAAGTCGAAAGAAATGATGTTTAGGAAATAAAGTGAACATAAAACTCAGCATTATCAGATAAAGTCTGGATGTAGAAGGTCTGTGATGCTCTGCGATGTGTTGAGGTGTTTTATCCTGAACTCATACGTCTGGTGTTCTGAGTTAAAGCTGGCCGTCCCGTGGTGGGTGAACGATACATCACTCAGTGGACGTTTGCTTTTATTGAGTGTGAAACTGCTGTGGAGGAAAGAAGGTGTGTTGGGTTTCTAACTCATGACCTAATGTTGGAGCTTCAGCCTACATGTAGTCGGGTGGCGATGGAGTCGTTCGTATCGTCCACCCACAGTCGCACTCTGGGACCCTCCGTCTTCCCCTTCCTCTCGGCCTCGTAAATACGACCCGTTGATGGATTGATTGAGTTCAGGTGTTCCTCCCACACGCTCCCAGATGCTTTTGTTTCATCTCGTCCGGACTTTCCCTCTTCTCGCTAACGCAGATCTGTTCAATCGGCTTTTGTGTTTGTGTTTCTGAGCAGACTCCTTAGCAGCCTAGAAACAGACTAAAAATACCCGATCGTAGCTGAGGGCGCATGAGAAAATATCACCACTGTGCAGATGCTGTTCAGTGTTCTTCTTGGGCGTGAAGCTGCAGAGAAAACTCAAAAAATACAGAAAATTAGCAAAATGTTTGATGCTCGTAGTTGGTGAAATAATACATAAACTCTCAGATCTGGAAACCTGCCGCTGGGATCTGTTGTAACAGCCCGCAGACCTCTGTGCAGGAGCCTGTTACACTTTTGATGGATTCTTCCTTCAAACCCAGCCTCACCTCCCTATTAAACCACCAGCTGATGGTTTGTTAGCTGCTAATCATCACCTCCCTTTGCTGGTGCATCATACTGGGAACCAGCAGAGGGGAACTGGAGGGCCGTCTCCCAAAAACAGGAAGCAGCTGGGTCAACATCCTGCTTGGCACGGGGAGGGAGGGGTCGGCCCAGATACAGGCCGCCATTTGTTGGGGGGAAAAAAACCCCCTGAACAATATCTCCCTCTGTGTGCCCGCCGACCAATCGAGACGCTGCTCTCTGGATGCTTTCCAGACAGATGAGATGTTGGCAGCAGCAGTTTGGACTCATTAAAAGGAGGAAAGAGGAGCAGTCAGGATGTTATGTGGTGGAAAATCAGTGCTTTTAAATTGATATTATGAGCTGGGGCCAAAATTGTGAGATTAAATTTCAGAATTGAGACAAAAATGTAAAAATAGTGAAATAAAAATGTCAAATTGAACTTTCTGTCTGATCTGTGGCCTAAATGACCAAAATAATAAATAAATTGAAATGTTTATTTGACGTTGGCACTTTGTGTCCTCCGTACTGAGCATCACGTACGCTCATCAGTCTAAAAACGATCCATCAGGTCGTGAAACGTCTCCCTTCTATCAGTGCATTAGATACCCGGAGTGGAGCCGTTCACGGGCTTTTAGCACTCCTGCCTCACTGAGGGCTGTGCAGGCTGAGGGTCTCCAGGCTGACACAGATTGCTGCGGATGAATTAGTAACGAGAGGCTGGAGGCTCTAAGTGGATCTGGCCCACTGGCCTACTTAGCGCCGGGGCCGAGGTGTCTCGGAGTCCAGTCGGGTTAATGGAGTCTGCGGTGGACCGACGGCTGCAGAAAACATCTGGACTCTTCACGTTCCTGTTCATGGAGACGCTCAGCAGCAGCAGCTGCCTCCAGCTTCTCTTATCGTAAACTCCTGAGTCAAAGATTAAAGGTCATACATCCATTTGGAGACAGAAAGCTACAGTTATGAGGTTGAAATCTCAAAATACTGAAATCCAAATGTCAACGTTATGAAATTAACGTGTCAGAATATTAACATTTTGATATTAAGAAGGTCAATTATGGCATAAAGATAAAATTTAGAGTTTAAAATGTCAAAGTGAGACGTTTAAGCTCATGGTTACAATATCTAAAAATGTCTCAACCATGAGATAAAGTCAAAATATTGAGATTATGGGGTGAGATTATGTGAGATTACCGGTCGAAAGTCCAGATTAAAACACTCTTGACTGCTTTCAATATTTTGATTTTATTCAGTAAAGTTTGTTTGAGGGGTTGAAAACCTTAATAACACCCAGCGCCGTGTAAGAGCCACAGTTTATCAGTGGGAGGACCCACATAACTGTGTGTGTGTCTGTGTGTGTGTGTGTGTGTGTTAAAAAGCTGTCTGCGAAGTGTGAATGGAAACAACCTCCCTGATAACGCCGACATTATCGCACTCCAATAACACACACTGAGACTGTGTGTGCGTGTGTGTGTGTGCGTGTGTGCGTGTGTGGGTGGGTTTAACATCTTTTGGCCTCCACCCTCCTCATTTCCCACGACCTCTGATCCTCGCCGCCTCTGCTCTCGCTCCACAGACGCTCTCAGGTTCAATAACTCTGAGCTAATCAGGAGTTAATCTGTGTGAAACTTTCAGTGTAAAGAGTTTAAAACAAATATTTTCTACCAACCTGCAAAGTTTGGCGTTATGTATTCTTCTGTATTACTGACTGATGCTGAGTTTAATGTCATTTAATCTGCACCTATTAAATGAAGGTTTTTAATTCAGATTTTTTGGCTCTTTTTGACCTCCGTATATGCTCAGCTGTGGTTCTTCTGGCCCGTGCTGATTTTTCTGAACGCGTCCTGTTATCGTGCTCGGTCTGCAGTGACGTTCGGCCTGCTGTCAGTCGTCCGTCAGCTCTAACGAGCCTCTTCCTCCTCGTTGAGGAGGAGCTCGTCGTTTCTCCGTCAGTCAGGGTCATGTTGTTGACACAGCGGGCGGAGTAGTTATTGTGATGCTGTTTGCTGTGTGTTTGGGTGCTAAATGACGTCGGCGTCAGAGCAGTCTTGTTTCCGTCGTTTCCCTGAACGCACCGTGTGTTCTTCACGGTTTATTGATGAGTGTTTTTCCCTCTGTGTGTCTTTCAGATGCGTTTGTGAACAGTCAGGAGTGGACGCTGAGTCGGACGGTACCCGAGCTCAAAGTGGTGAGTTCGGAACACCTCAAACTGAAACTGGTTTTAAGGGGAAGTGACATCACCTGTCCAAGATGGACGACTGCACCCACGGTCTGTAAGAGTCAGGCTTCAGCAGGCCGTGGAGATCATTATCTACCAAAGCATAACAAGATGCCAACAAACAGCACAAACTAACAGTGCAAATAAACAACGTTCACACACATCACGGTTCGGAGATTTCCTCTCAGTCGTCCCGAGTGATTCGCCATCCACAGCAGCATTTATTTTGAAAGTTTACACACCTCTTCAAAACCTGATCTGGGCGCTGTCTTATGTTTCCGGACCCGCACACTGACGGATACCTCCATCAGCTGCAGTCCGAAACATGGAGTTAGAGTAAAAATAAAAATTCAAGTTGAAACGTCAGGCCCATCATTTTGACTTTAAAAAATATGTATTTTAAAAATATGTGACGATGCCAAAACTGTGAGAATACGGTTTCATCGCTCCGACAGTGTTTACATTTTTTAGATAAAAATGTGAGTCATATGTAAAAATGATGATTAGATTAATTATGAGATCATGTGAAAACACCAACAATAAGATTTAATAACACATTAAAATGTCAAAATTATGAGATTAGGACATCAAACATTACATCATCGTAATATGAGATTATGCTGAAAACCTTTTAGACTGAAATTATGAGAGAAGTAAAATGTTTATTTAAGATATAAAAAATTAATTCATGTGTTTGAAGGCATCTTCTTCATCAGCAGCACTGATTCCAGTCTGCTGAACGTATCAGGAGACTCTAACTTCACCTTCTGTCTCCCCCTCAGGGCATTGTGGGTAACCTGGCCAGCGGTAAGTCTGCGCTGGTCCACAGGTACCTGACAGGAACGTACGTCCAGGAGGAGTCACCTGAGGGTAAGAACGTCGCCACGGGTCGCTCTTTGTTCGGCTGCGTCAGCCTTTTCTTCTTTTTCAGAGCAAATAAAAAACATCCGGAGCGCTCGTCCGCCCTCTCAGGCTGAGCGGTTTTAAAAAGCGGAGAGCAAATAACGAAGTGATTAAACATGATTCAGCGACCTCCTGAAAGCACGGACCTGACCCACAGAGCGGAACGAACTGCTCAGTCAAACCCTGGAACTCTCCGAGTCGCATTAAAAAGAGATTTTGCTCCACTGTGGGGAGAACTCCGATGGTTTTGGAGGGTTCAAATAAACATTTGTGGAGTTTGAGTCACTGCAGGAGGCTCTGAAATGATCAGATCTGCTGTTTAATGCTGATCTGTCCGACCTTTAGAGGGAAAATACGTCAGTGTAAGAGTGAATGAATGAAAATGAATTCAGAATCAGATGAAGGGAATAAAACACACAAAAACAGCACAGAGGCGTGAAAAAGTCACACTTTCGTGAAATATTTGCTCCCTCGCTGAAAAACCAACATGTTTGAGCTCCTCGGGGCTCTGAGGCGGATTTAAAAAGTGAAGAAGAAGTGATTTAAAAACACAACATCCTGCTCAGCTGCTTAATGTCTGAGAACCAGCAGAGACCTGGAAGGTTAAACCGCTCTGCCGACTGACCCAGAATGAGTTATAAAACTTTAAAGAGGCCTTTCTGTCTCGGGGAAAAGATGAAGCCCTACTTTCCTCCGGTGTCTCTGCTCACACGCCCTGCAGGGACGGCCATATTCCTCATGTAATATTAAAGCTGCCCACACACTGTTACTGTACAGGATGAAGACCTCCTCAGGCGAAGACCCACTTTACTAAACCTGCTTTAATATTTCACCACATGAGCCGTTTGCTCTCAGGGATGCTGCACGCACAGCAGAGGCACTTTCCACTCTTTTCGTTACCGGTCACACTCACAGACGCTGCAGCAGAGCCGACACGGGCCGCCGAAGGGTCAGCTGCTTCATCTGAGTAAAAATACTTTAGTTTCACTTTAAAAAGGAAAAAAACATGCATTCTTCTAACCAGCAGGGGGCGCCTCCTCTGCCTGCTTGGAAATCTGTCTCTACGCTATGGAGGACCAACACGGCCAAAATAAATGAACCAACAGTAACACAAATCAGATTGTGATTTAAAAATTAAATATATAAATAGGCATGTCATTATCTGTAAACAGGAGATTTGCTCTGCTCTGCATTTCTTTTGAAGTTATTATATTGTCAGTGCTATTTATTTATTTTGACAGTTTTGGTCCTTCATTTACAGTAAAAAAATTTATATTTATGAAGTTTAAGACAAAGTTTCAAATCAACTCTAAAACTTTATGAAATCAAGTTCTAACAAAAAGTTTTTAACAGTGCAATAAGTCCAGATTCAGTAGTAGTAATCTGAATTGATTCAGATCAGTTTCAGAGACGGTGTGATGCTTTGGGCAATGTTGTGCTGGGAAACCTGTGGATGTTACCGTGACACGTACCACCTACCTGTGCGCTGCTGCAGACCGTGTGCACCCTTTCACGGGAACAGTGTTCCCTGATGGCTGTGGAATGGTTTGAGGAGCACAACAGCGTGTTTGAGGTGTTGACCTGGCTTCCAAATTTTCCAGATCTCAATAAAGTCGAGCATCTGTGGGACAAGCTGGACAAACGAGGCCCACCTCGCAGCTCACAGGACTTAAAGCACCTGCAGGGCTCCGCTGGAGTCGGAGTCGGTAAAACTGCAGGAAGTTTGAGATTTTTTCAGTCTAATTAAAAAAAAATACTCCGAGCTACTGAAAAATGTACGCAGCTGCAGACTGAACGGTGCCCAGCCAGAAGTTTGCACACCGAAGAGTCAAAAAGCACTTTGGCTACTTTTGGGGGTTGCTGCGGAGATGCAGCTAATTACCCCCTGCCGACCTCTCTGTAAACCTCTTCGCCTTGAAAACCATCAAACATGGTTTATTCGGGACGAAAGCTTTGCTGCTTTTTGTTACGTTGTTATGTGGGGACCCACCCCGACATCAGCCCGCAGACCAATTTTAGCTGGCGGTCCCTCTGCGGAGAGACTTCACTGTGTGAGAGGCAGGAAGAGGAGGAGGTTTGTTTTTTAATTTAATACGCCCTCAGAGGGGTCGATCAAAGGTTAGCTGATAAGAGGGGACCCCAGGGAGTCGCATTAACACACACAAAAACTACAAGCAGAGCGAGGGCAGCTGGGAGAAAGCCGGTGGCGATGGGGAATCCCGGAGCAGAAAACTTGACACTCAAACATGAGAGAGGCTCCTCAGCGCTGACGTTTTTCCTCAGTGTCGTGCTGCTAAATGCCCGGCGGCCTCCTGCCTTAATTACACCGCAGTGCTGCCAAAAGCAACACGACACGGCTTTTCAAGCAGCCCCACATACCGAATCCAAACAACAGCGCCCTCTTATCGTTAATTGAATTACTTGGCACCGCTGCCCATCGAGGAAGCAGCGATTCAACTCCAATTAAATAAGAAAGAAAGAGATAAAAAAGCCTTTCTGAAATCATTGCATAACCGCAGAGAAATGAAAGCAGCAATACGTAACTGAACCAAGTAGAATATAACCTAAACTATGTATTGCTTCAGACCAAACACTGGCTTTAATTAAAGTAATGTAAAGTAACTACTTATGGACTTCAGCCACCACCCACACACTTTCACAGATACCCCCACAGGCATCAACTTCCAAATGACTGCGTGGATGTGCAGCATGTAGGCAACGGAGCAAACCATTGTGAGGCAAATGGGGTGGGGGTGTTGGGGAGGTGTGTGTGTGTGTGGAGGGGTGGTGGTGGTGGTGGAATCTTTTAAAACTTTCAAATGTATTGTTTGGCTTCTTTAAATAAATAACACCATTGGTTTCAGTGCATATCAGCGCACTAATTCAAGGCTGTATTACTGCATGGTTATACACAGGATAATAGCAAATCCACAGCAATACTAGAGTTGTCCAGACCACAGAACCACTACGTATTGCTTGCCTTGAATTTATTTCACCTAAGAATGCTTAGTACGAGTAGTAGTAGCAGTAGTATTATGTGTACTGGATATCATAGTATTTTTTTGTCCTCATCTACACTGATCAGTCAAAGCATTAAAACTATCAGCCTAATATTGCGTAGGTCCCCTAGAAGACTTGTGACCCATCAGCACATGGACACAAGAACCTCTGAGAGTGTGCTGACACCACATTCATGTCAGAAGGTCTTGAAAGACCTCATAATATATCATATCACCCCAATAGAGCACTTTGCTCTCAGACTGCTGGTTCCTAGGATACTCAAGAGTAGAATGGGAGGCAGAGCCTTCAGCTTTCAGGCCCCTCTTCTGTGGAACCAGCTCCCAGTTTGGATTCAGGAGACAGACACTCTATTTTTAAGATTAGGCTTAAAACTTTCCTTTTTAGATGTTATTGTGCACACAACAAAATGATCATTCTAGATAACTCATCCAGAGACAAGCACTGCGGTCACGCAGACAGAGACCGGCACTATCGTTTTAAATAGACAATGTGGTTTAAGTGTCTTGCCCAAGGACACAACACAGCACAGGGACAGGGGCTCGAACTGGCAACCCTCCAGCTGCAAGATGAGTGCCTACCCACTGTGCCACTGCCAGCTTGATCAAGCTTATAGTTAGGGCTGGATCAGGTGACCCTGAACCACCCATTAGTAATGCTGCTATAGACCTAGGCTGCTGGAGGGTTCTTTTTTTAATCACCTCTTTTCCCGATATGTGTTTATACACCATTTTGCACTTAATCATTAATTATTATTAATCTCTGTCTCTCTTCCACAGTGTGTCTTTTGTCCTGTCTCCCTCCTCTCACCCTGAACTGGTTGTGGCAGATGACTGTCCCTCCCTGAGCCTGGTTCTGCCGGAAGTTTCTTCTTGTTAAAAGTGAGTTTTTCCTTCCCACTATTGCCAAGTGCTTGATCATAGGGGGTAGTTTTGATTGTATGGGCTTTACCTTACAATATAAAGTGCCTTGAGGTGACTGTAGTGATTTGGTGTTATATGAATTGAATTGAATTGAATTGAATTGAATTGAATTGAATTGAATTGAATTGAATTGAATTGAATTGAATTGAATTGAATTAAACTGAGTAGTAGAGAGACCATAAAAGTCTCTGGCTAGGGGCTGGAAAGCTACCTTGACAGCTCATGATTGTGAACACCTGTTTGTATATATTGTTGAATTCAGTTGGCTAAACCCACAAGCAGCAGTGAATCTCAGAGTCAGCAGCAGCTAAGGTCCACAGATCACAGACTGTCCAAAAGAAAAATCTACTGAAGATCATTTTGTGATTATGGCAAAGCATGTAGAGAGCTGCCTAACCACAACAGGAAATCGTGTGGATGTCACGTTTTGCTTGTCCTAGGCGTGAAATGAGCACACAGCTGAAAGTGCAGTAACTTGCCACTACCACTAGGGTGTGGTATTTTATTTAAAGCAATCAATCTAGCTGGCTGATGTGTATGCAAAAATGACCTCCTTACACCTATCGTGTCAGTTTTTTGTTGTTGTTAAGCAACATTTGTAATGTAGCATCGTTTAAATGGCTGATAATTGGAAATTAAACATCACACCCTGCTGGTACTGCAAGTTACTGCAACTTCCTGCAATGGTTACGCCAGGGTGATTTTAGGGTTCTCCCACATGCCAAGATCCACTTTAACCCCTGGGATCCTCCATAGACTGGGATCGCAATTTCAAAACTCTTTTCACGAAGACCAGAGATCATAAATTCAAGTGTCCAATATTTTTCCAAAAAAAAAAGTTTGGTGACCTTTCAACTTGCGGGGAGCATTTTTTTTCTTCAGAATGTGGTCACCTCATATTGACTCATTTCACACCTGATGGGTCGAACTGATTTGAATGTAGTGAAAAGTGTGAATGGGTTCCAAAGGTCAGATGGGTGAATGAAAACCTCAGACACCACAGATTTTGGGAACTTTTGGAAAATATTTGTCCATTTTGTTTTAATTATATGATGTCATATTTTAAAGCTATAAATTTTTTATTTTATTTTTGACATTTGTGATGATTACATTTCACAAACAGCTGTTTTTTTTTTGTTTTTTTTTTATGTCTCTATACGTTTTTTTCTCTCTCCAGTCAAGGCTAGCTCCTTCTTTATTGTGCATTCACGCTCTGCCATCACTCTGACATTCTGCTTGACATTCAGGTAGCATAGCAACATGACAACATACCCCTACAGCCTGGTGTGAGAATATAGATGCTTTTTGAAAAGGTTGACAAGAGAGAGAGTAAGTGCGAGAGGGAGAGAAAGGGAAGACATGAAGAAGAGAGAAAAGGAGGAGGAGCAGTAGGAAGAGGAGGGATGGAGTGTGTAAAGCCCTCCACA
>JAMQGT020007384.1:0-10579 GCA_024447675.2 Pterophyllum scalare | reverse complement strand
TGTTTTCATACCTTTCGCTTCAGTTACGTATTGCTCGGCAAAACCTTCAAAGGTCAGATGCCGATTCTGCAGTAGACGCAATGTTGCCAAAGAAAAAATGAAAGACTCACCGCTGAAGTGATGTGTTTTTTTTTTGGTCATTATTTTCTCCACCAGTGAGGGGTCACCTGCGCGTCCACCTGCGTCGCCATAAAGGCATGAGGAAGTTTGAATGTGTGGACTGCGGCTATAAGTTCACTCGGCAGGTCGGTTCAAACGGTTTGTGAAACAGCGTGACATCTTCAAAGGGCTCGTTTAGCTGAATCTGACCCAGAGCAGAATTTATTATGATCCTATTTTATTTAAATCCGAGTAGAACTTCAGAAAATGTGACTGAATCAAAACTAAAAGCATAATGGGAGGACGCAGAATAATACTGATAGCAGTAGTGGAGGATGTCTACTACATTAGGTTTCCAGAAGCTTCTTTCTGTCTGATCAAACATCAAACGGCCAAAGATATGCGGCCTTGCTTTCCTTTGTAAGAAAAGTTGATGTAGCGGAGGATGATGCTGAGCCATTGACCTCTGGGTTATGGGCCCACCCCAGACAGGGCTCAGACCCACAATCCCTGGCTTAGGAGGCCAGTCAGTGCCATACCCCTCTGGGGCTGCTGCCTGTGGGGAGTGCATCAGCACAACGCAGACTCAAGTGTTAGTCACACTAATCCTTTGTGGGTCACTTTTCAGGGGCAGAGCCTTTGTGTGAAGTAACAACACGGGAGTCTGCCTGAGCGGGTTCACTGTGCCCTACTGTCTGTCATGTTAGTCTATAACTGCTACAACCATTCTGAGCCCCTCCCCCTCCCTTCAAGCCAACTTCTGCTCCTGAACGTCTGACCCTGCCACCAGGCGGGTGGGTCTGTGGTCACAGCCAGAGCTGTGTGCTTGAGATGACAGCAATGGCTGTGTTATGTCCTCTGCTTGGCATTTCAGTATTGCTGTGTTGGTATTTATTAGGCAAATTATAGTTTTTACATTTTTTATTAAAACAGTAAATGTGAAAATTTTGATTAAAAGAGCTTGCATATACTGGTGGATTAACCGTTACAGAAACCTAAACTGATTTTGGTAATCTTCTTTATTTTTTTTAAGCCTGTCATGTCTGGCATTTTTCGCAATCAGAATGATGATCCAAATGCACTGATGTACCAAACATATTTGCTTTTACAAGAACAGTTCTATTAGTTTTTTATAGGCTATTTTTGTTAACGTTTGTATTTTTATTTATTTATTATTTTGTTATTTATGCCAGGCCTGACAGGCAACAAGGAAGGGGCAAGAACAAGAGGGGAAGAAAAAAAAAAAAAAGGGAGAGAGGAGAAAAAAAGGGGGGGCGGACACAGGGATGAAAGAGAAAAAAATAAATAATCGAAGAAAAGCAGATATACACACATACACACATTCACACAACTATACATATGCATACACACATACACAAAATTTTGTTATTTTGCAGTACTGTTGTGTGTATGTGCCTCTGTCATGCAATGTACTCAATAACGAGGGCAAGAAACTGCAACCATGCCCCCCTGCGATCCAGAGGCGAATAGGGAAGGACCCAGGGGACCCAGGCCATCCAAAGCCCACTAGGAGCTTAGAAGACCGGAGACCACACATCCTGATGGCAACCGCGTGCACACCCCAGTGGAGGAAGGAGGGAGACCATAGACAAAGCTCCCACGGCCAAAGGGCAGGAGTCCTCAGAGAGCCAGAGGTGATGTGCAGCCCCCCCCCCAGCAGGCCGGCACACCCAGCACAAGCCGAGAGAATGCGGCCCCCAAGGCCCACAAGCGCCCGAGAACAGCCCAACACCCAGCAACCCCCCCCCCCACGCCAAAGAGGCCCAAGCCACCCCCAGGCCACGGCCACCAAGGGAGTGGGTCATAAAACCACGCCAAGACATCCGGCCATGCACCCCGGGACCCACGGGCACCCACACCCCAGTGACGATCAGTGGGGAGCAGTGGGGAGCAGCGTGGAGCGAGGATGGGAGGGTCCTCCGCAACCGAGTCCCACTGGTACCAAGGCTCATTAAGCCACAGACCCAGGCACAGCTGTCCACACACACACGCGCTCGTGCGCACACTCACACACTCATGCACACACACATGGAACATATATGGACACCTACTCAGGGCTTGTCCATTACGGAACGACTCAGGCACGAGCTCGACCTAACTCAGCTGGGATTGGCGACGGCGTTGTGCCATTGAGAATCAGGTACACTTTGCAGGTGTCCTTTGTCCGTACCCACTCACCCCGAGGTTCTAGGCGTATCCGGGGTGATCCGAAAATGTGACACGGAGGACAGCATTGTCATCACTAGCAGAGTCATCGAGAGTGACTCCTTCACCAGAGTCAGCCATTTTTAAAACCCAACAGCAAGAAACTGGAAGCACGCAAGATCCGGTTGAAGGTCAAAGCAAAGTTCCCAAACTGGATATGAACCCTAACCCTACACAATCACCACTATTTCTATACAATTATGAAAACCTGTGTGTTAAGTCAACAGCTTTGTCAAAATGGCAAAATTTGGCACCCAGGGAAAGGGAATGGATTGGACAGTACAAAGACAAGTCTTTAGGAACTAGAGGGGCTGCATATACTCCAAAACAGATCCAAAATTATTTTCTAATTTTCTGATAGAGAACATTTAAGAAACCTGTGTTCCTTTAATAATTTTAGTGCTACCTTAATTTGTCAGTTGGTAAATTCTTTACATATAAGCCAAGCTGCAGTTGCTCCTGATGCTCTCATTGGATTTCTGAATAGGTGAGAGTGTTTCAGACCTACCTGTGTAAGGACAGTATCTCTATCAATTTTGAGACAAGTCCACCAAAGAGGTGATCTCGATTCTAAGAGCTGCAACATCTAGAAACACAAAGACACAGTTAGAATGAGGTCAGAATCAACACTTCATGCATTAGTGATCACTGTGCTCTATTCAGTGCTGAGATAAAGCTTACTGCAAGTCAGTTGCGTTTATACGAAGTTTGCAAGCAGCCTCAACTCTATTGACAATTTTCCAGTTATCGGCGCTGATACACCTGTTACCTGCCATGAACAGCTGGTTAACACAGTGTGTATCACCGCTGACGTGGCGTCAGATCAAACATATCTTGAATTACCATAATTCTACGCGACCATTTGTTCTATTGGAAAAATTCAAATGGTTTTGGAAAGCTGAGAAATTGTGCTCTTCCACACCCAACATTGGGTTATTATGGTAAGCATTGCCAGAAGTCCACAAAGGGCAGGACATTTGAAATATTTTCTATCAATTACAGGTTCAGTGTTAAAGGGTTAAGCCCATCTCATTTTTTTTGTTTGTTATTTGTGTTAGCAAGGAGATATCAACTTATGCAGTGACATAAAACTGACATAAAATTTATCTCTATGTGTGTGTGTGTGTGTGTGTGTGTGTGTGTGTGTGTGTGGACCAGCAACTGATAGATATAAATAAAATTTACAGTAACCTCACCTCACTAAAGATTAACTTATTCATACTCACAAGCTGGACCACTAGCTGAGGGTGTAGTGGATATAGGAAGAGTTGAAATTGGTGAAGTAGTTGGAGTCGTTTCAGGTGTAGAACTTGGTGTACTGGTTGGAGTTGTTGTTGTTTCAGGTGTAGTAGGTGGTGTACTGGTTGGAGTTGTTGTTGTTGTTTCAGGTGTAGTAGGTGGTGTACTGGTTAGAATCGTTGTTTCAGGTGTCGAAGTTGGTGTACTGGTTGGAGTCGTTGTTTCAGGTGTAGTAGGTGGTGTACTGGTTGGAGTTGTTGTTTTCGGTGTAGAACTTGGTGTACTGGTTGGAGTTGTTGTTTCAGGTGTAGAAGTCAGTATTTTGGTTGGAGTCATTGTTGTTTCAGGTATAGAAGTTGGTATAGTGGTTGGAGTTGTTATTTTAGGTGTAGAAGTCGGTGTACTGGTTGGAGTCGTTTCAGGTGTAGAAGTCGGTGTACTGGCTGGAGTCGTTGTTTCAGGTGTAGTAATTGGTGTACTGGTTGGAGTCGTTTCAGGTGTAGTAATTGGTTTACTGGTTGGAGACGTTTTATCAGGTGTAGTAGGTGGTGTACTGGTTGGAGTTGTTGTTTCAGATGTAGTAGTTAGTGAACTGGTTGCAGTTGTTTCGGGTGTAGTAGTTGGTGTACTGGTTGCAGTTGTAGTTTTTTCACGTGTATTAGTTGGTGTACTGGTTGGAGTCGTTGTTGTTTCAGGTGTAGAACTTGGTGTACTGATTGGAGTTGTTGTTTCTCGTGTAGTGGGTGGTGTAATGGTTGGTGTACTGGTTGGAGTTATTGTTCTTTCAGGAGTAGTAGTTGGTGTACTGGTTGGAGTTGTTGTTGTTTCAGGTGTAGAACTTGGTGTACTGGTTGGAGTCGTTGTTTCAGGTGTAGTAGGTGGTGTACTGGTTGGAGTTGTTGTTTTCGGTGTAGAACTTGGTGTACTGGTTGGAGTTGTTGTTTCAGGTGTAGAAGTCAGTGTAGTGGTTGGAGTTGTTTCAGGTGTAGAACTCAGTGTACTGGTTGGAGTCGTTGTTTTAGGTGTAGTAGTTGGTGTATTGGTTGGCGTTTTTTCAGGTGTAGTAGTTGGTGTACTGGTTGGAGTTGTTGTTTCAGGTGTAGTGGGTGGTGTACTGTTTGGCGTTGTTACAGGTGTATTAGTTGGTGTACTGGTTGGAGTTGTTATTTCAGGTGTAGTAGATGATGTACTGGTTGGAGTTGTTGTTTCAGGTGTAGTAGTTGGCCTACTGGTTGGAGTTGTTGTTTTAGTTGTAGTAGGTTGTGTACTGGTTAGAGTCATTGTTGTTTCAGGTATAGAAGTTGGTATAGTGATTGGAGTTGTTATTTCAGGTGTAGAAGTCGGTGTACTGGTTGGAGTTGTTATTTCAGGTGTAGTAGGTGGTGTACTGGTTGGAGTTGTTGTTTCAGGTGTAGAAGTCGGTGTATTGGTTGGAGTTGTTTCAGGTGTAGTAACTGGTTTACTGGTTGGAGTCGTTGTTTCAGGTGTAGTAGGTGGTGTACTGGTTGGAGTTGTTGTTTTCGGTGTAGAACTTGGTGTACTGGTTGGAGTTGTTGTTTCAGGTGTAGAAGTCAGTGTAGTGGTTTGAGTTGTTTCAGGTGTAGAACTCGGTGTAGTGGTTGGAGTCGTTGTTTTAGGTATAGTAGTTGGTGTATTGGTTGGCGTTTTTTCAGGTGTAGTAGTTGGTGTACTGTTTGGAGTTGTTGTTTCAGGTGTAGTGGGTGGTGTACTGTTTGGCGTTGTTACAGGTGTATTAGTTGGTGTACTGGTTAGAGTTGTTGTTTCAGGTGTAGTAGTTGGTGTAATGATTGAAGTCATTGTTGTTTCAGGTATAGAAATTGGTATACTGGTTGGAGTTGTTATTTCACGTTTAGCAGGTGGGGTACTGGTTGGAGTTGTTGTTTCAGGTGTAGTAGTTGGCCTACTGGTTGGAGTTGTTGTTTTAGTTGTAGTAGGTTGTGTACTGGTTAGAGTCATTGTTGTTTCATGTATAGAAGTTGGTATAGTGATTGGAGTTGTTATTTCAGGTGTAGAAGTCGGTGTACTGGTTGGAGTCGTTTCAGGTGTAGTAGGTGGTGTACTGGTTGGAGTTGTTGTTTCAGGTGTAGAAGTCGGTGTATTGGTTGGAATCGTCGTTTCAGGTTTAGTAGGTGGTGTACTGATTGGAGTTGTTGTTTCAGGTGTAGTAGTTGGTGTACTGGTTAGAGCTCTTGTTTTTCAAGGTGTAGAAGTCGGTGTACTGGTTGGAGTCATTTCAAGGTGTAGAAGTCGGTGTACTGGTTGGAGTCGTTGTTTCAGGTGTAGTAGGTGGTGTACTGGTTGGAGTCGTTGTTTTAGGTGTAGTAGTTGGTGTATTGATTGGCGTTTTTTCAGGTGTAGTAGATGATGTACTCTGTTGGAGTTGTTGTTTCAGGTATAGTCGGCGGTGTACTGGTTGGAGTCGTTTTTGGAGGCATTGTTGTTGTTAATGGTTCTATAAACAAAGTCAGAATTAGATGTTAAAAAACAGTTACACTGATCTACTAAATTGTGGGTCAAAGGGGAAGGGCTCTGCTCACCGTTTGCAGACAGTCACAATGACACATCGAAGCTCTGAGTGATACTTAGTTGCACTGTGAAAGAAAGCAATACAACTGCTCCATTATATACAGTACAAAATTCTTCTTTATAAAATTTAACATCATCTTTCCTTTTCAGGAAAGTGTAGCTGTCCAACACTCCAAAAGGAGCGATGATTCCCTCCTGCTCTCGACGGACACAGTCGCATCTTTCTCTCTCTCCTGCCCTCCCCTTTCTCCCACACTGCTTTGCTGCTTGCTTTCTGTGTGTGCCTCTCTTACACATTGACCCAATAAGAATCAACATGGGTCTGACAAACTGGGCCCTCAACACTATTGATTGTATTTTCTCCACTATAAGATCGGGGAAAGGGGAGCCCCGCACTGTCCCAGTGGAACAGACCCCGTTGGATACGTGGTCGAACTCGTGGAGCATGTGGAGACCTTGTGTGTCTATTAGCGCTGTTGGTTGAGGATGTGGAAGACGTATATATATATTCAACTTTTTGGTGATCTCTCCTATCTGGCTTTGGAGGATATCTGCTTTATCGGGAAATTAAGAGCGTCTGGGCAGCAGTTAGGCATTTGGTGAGACTGCACAACCAGACGGATGGGCCATGCAGAACCGTACAGACTCAGACTCAATACCTGATGGACCTGAGCAGCAGGCTGGATGCTCGCAGTCCATCTGCGAACATGCTCGCAGGTATTGGAGCATTCTCTCATCCATATATATTTACCTGAAATTTGACATTTCCTGTGCTGTGGTTCTGTCTTTTGTTTGCTTGTCTAAGAGTTCAGTTGTGTACAGTAATGGTAATTGTGTTCAGTGTGTAAACTATTTCTTGTATCAAGGGAAAGTTAACAACCCCTTTATGACCAAACAAGCTGTATAAAAGGAAACACATCAGGCAAACGTGCTAAGCCTACATACGCTCATTCTGTTAATGGCTCAACATTAAAACTGCCCTTTATATAAAATATACACAATCACAAAATCTACTTTGACTTTGACTTTGAAACTGTGCTACAGATCATCGTTTTTTTAGATATAACTTTCTATATAGTAATTCATATGAAACATGAGACTGACCCAGAAAGTGCCTGGACAACAAAACAGATGGGGTGGCTTTGTCCATTTTCACTCACAGTTGGTGTCCATACTCAGGGTGAACTGTCCTGGTCCTGTTATATTCACAGTTATGCTGTACGGGCCGCTGTAGAGCAGCTCAGAGATCCTTCAGCAAACAGAAAAACAAGAAGCAGCATAGCAATGCAAAAGAGAGCATAGTTTTCTAATATTTGCTCTACTAGAGCACACCTTTTACATAGACAAGTTTTTTCTTTCTCAACCCAACCAACTTTAGAAGTATTTCTTCCTGCTTGACTTTCAATGTTTGCTGCTGTTTTAGTCTAATCATTTTGTATTTATGTCCTTACATCTGTATGGCATTGGCTGTGTTTCGCATGTTGCTGTCTTGTCTAATCTTTTCTAACCTTGTGCACTGGAGTCATGTCAGATACATAAACTTGAAAAATATGGCAGATTTGCATGTCACTCGTGTCTTCTCAGTATTTTTGTCTATCCAGAGGCTGCCCTACATGAAATATTTATTAACTAACATATGAAAGTTTAAAGTCTTTAGATGTATTTTCTTTTTACTTACCTGGAGTTAAGTGCCTCGGCACTGATGTTGACTTCCAGTGTCTGACTGGCACTGTTGTAGAGCTGAGCTCTGTGGGCTGGTGTTGGAGGCAGGAACCTGGGCAGAAAGAGTCCTTCTGTGCAGGATGGCACTGCAGGATCCACTGGAAGAATACCAAGAAGTTAACCAGATTGTCACAAGATGCCATGATGATCCACAATAAAATATCTCTGCAACTGCTGGGCAGATTGCCCTTTGTTGGTTCAGAGAAACAATCCTAACGACATTGATGGAAACACCTCTGTACATTTGACATTACATTATTTTCATTGGCAGCGCTTGGTTCAGAGTATGAAAATATGAAGTGGTACCGCTCTAAGGCAAATTGGATTGGTATTTTGCTGATGGCATCATTGGTAGTTAATGTTGTTTGTGTCCCGTCGGTTTGAGTTAACTTGATGGTCTGCCCGGGGAAGTCCTCCATCACCAGTTGTACCGCATACGGACCTTCATTGCTGCTGTTTATGGGGCTGAATGACAGAGTACAAGAGGACTGCAAGAGGACAAAAAATGGGCTTGGGGTCAAAAGAATTCAAATAATCTCTGCTGTGTAATTTGGGTATAATTGGCTTCTGGGGGACATTGTTGCGGCTTCTCGTGCTCTCACGGCTTCAGACACTCACGCTCTCTTCACTCTCTCACACACACTCTTTCGATCCTTTTACTTTTCCCCTTACTTCTTCTCTTTATTGCTTCTCCTCTCTTTGCTAACCTGCCTCTCCCCCCATTGTACAACCACACAGGGATGTACAGTATGTACAGTATGGTGCATAGCTCAGGAGGTAGAGCAGGTCAGGCTGCGTGCCAAAGTATCTTTGGGCAAGTTGCTCTCCGATGCAAACGTTGGAGTATGTATGTGTGTGAATGTGTTAGACAATAAAAGCACTTACACATGGAAGTGCTTGTATGAATGGGTGTGAATGGGTAAATGTAAACGTGTTGTATAAAGTGCTTTGAGTGCTCAGTCAGAGTAGAAAAGCGCTATATAAGAACTAGTCCATTTACCATTTACAGATACTAATGTGAATAAATCAATGTTTTCGGAAAAACTTTACTCACTTTTGCCACATACATTGATATGATTTGTAACTCAGTTAAAATCTTTCTATCAAGACGTTTCAGCACTGTCTGTGCCAGCTGTCTGCCTGTCTTATCATAGATGAGATTAGCAATTGTTGCTCACCGATGAGAGGCTGAGGACAGGCGGCGGAGTGCAGGGGTTACCGTTTCTGCATTTAACCACGTCTCCATCAGGATCAAACATCAGCAGGTTGAAATTTCTCTGACAGTTTGAGGGAACTCTGAGAGAGAAGCAAAGGTTGCAGAGAGAGTAAGAAAAACAGGATTTTTTCTGTGCATCTGTATTCATTTTAATTTAAGCTTGAGCACAGGTTCTCTTGTTGGGGTAATCCTCTATCTCAGCACGTGTCCCGGTGACACATTTATAAAAGATGTATGACAGAGACACACATTGTGTGGGCTTACCTTACAGTTGGTATGATGGTGGTCTGTGGTGATGCGTTTGCTTTGCCAGTGTCAGATCGATTTCTCAGTTCAACCAGAGTTACAGCTCTCCATGATACGATGTCATTTAGGATGCCAGAAAACCAATTACCACTGTTCAACCTTCAGTGGAAATTCATAGAAAATTTAGTTTTCAAATGTGCGTGATGTGTTAGTAAAGTTTTGGGCTGCCATAGACAGCAGAACGGATTGCTGGCATAATTCTTTATGGCTGAAAATACCTCATATGATGTTTCTTTGAACTGTTGAAATTTTGGTGAAGCTGGTTTGGCTTTTTTTTTCACCCTTTAGTGACAATTTTAAAATGCTTTTACAAATGAATTTTTAGTGTCATACACTCACCAGAGCTCAAAAGGAGCATTGCTGGGAACCAGTCGAGTCATGATTCCCTCTCTCTGACACCACTCTCCGCTGCTCTCTTCTTTGACCGTATATAGTGTATCGGTTCCAGTGCCACAGTCTACCACTGAGGCAACTCCACACGTCAGAGTCTATGCAGCTGGGGAAGTTCAATTTATACCGAAGACTCACCTGTAGATTTACAGCAAGAAATTGTTTACTTACTTTTTGAAATATGACACTACTTACCTAATTTAGTTTAATAAGAAAATGTACGTACCGTAACAGATCCATTCACAAAAGTGTCTTGTGGGTAGTAGGTCATCACAGTGCCAGAAAAATTAGAAGCCTGAGGCAATACATTGTGGTTGTGTGCATCTACTTGGTTCGGTTGCATATACTGTGATAGCTATAATATGGCTTTGCATGTGTGTGTGTGTGTGTGTGTGTGTGTGTGTGCTTCTGGAGGCTTTTATTTTGTTCAGACAAAGGCACGATCTTTTCTTAAGAAGACGTATTGTGACTGTAGGCATGGCTTTTTCTGAAGTGCTGCAGTCAAACCTCAGTGAGATTAGCTTTGCTTAAGGCGCACACCTGACAACAAAGTAGAAAGAGACAGAATTGCAAATAATGACTGTTAAAATGATATCTTGGAAGTATGGAAGAGACATTTCTGAGCTTTTTAAGTGTACACCCCTTAAGACCACAAAATCATTAACAATTTGCTGTGACAACTCTTTTGCAAGCATCTGGTGATACTAGCCACTTGCTGATACATCAGCATCAGGCTGATGTCATCAACACTGTTATGAGTGCTGATTTTTTCAGAGTTCTGCTCTGCAACTTTGGCAACACAGAAACAGAAACAATCAGCTGGAGCAGTGTTAT
>JAMQGT020007382.1:0-19360 GCA_024447675.2 Pterophyllum scalare | reverse complement strand
TGTGTGCTTGGTTCAGTTAGGTATTGCTGATTGATGTAGACTCCCAGGTAATTAAGCAGCTCACCCTCTTCACTCCACGAATGAACAGTGGTCGGTGGGGTCTCCTCTCCTTCCTCATGTCCATTATCATCTCCTTCATCTTGTCCATGTTGAGACTGAGACCTCCAGTATGCCGCTTTTGTCCATGCCAGTGATGCATCCTATCACTGTGGTGTCGTCTTATAAACTTTAGGATTATCCTTGGGCTAGGCCACACAGTCCTTGCTGGACAGGGTGTTGAAGATAGGGCTGAGGACACATCCCTGTGGAGTGCCAGCATTTGTAACAGTGCAGGCTGAAGTTCTGGGCCTGCCAATCAGAAAGTCTAGAAGCCATTGACAGAGGGTGGGGTGCAGTACAAGTGTTTGTGGTTAATGGCCATGTTAAAGGTGGAACTATCCTGACATAGAAGTCTTTATTCTCCAAGTGAGACAGAGAATAATGTAGTGCAGCAGTGACAGCGTCTGAGGTGACTCTGTTGGGCTGGTAGGCATACTGCACGGGGTCCAGACCAAGAATTGTAGGTTTTGTTGTACAAAACCAGTAAATTAAAAAAGACTGTGTGAGCTGGCGATGTCCTACAGTTCCTGTCTTATATATGATAGCAGTGCATGGCATTTGTGCCCTGTAGAAAAAGCACAAAGCAAAAGAAATAAATAAAAAAGCCCGCACTCAAGAGCAGAGCACAGCAAACACGTCTGTCTCTGTGGGTTGCCATGACAGACGACACATAAAACACTGCATCGGATCTATGACTGTAATTATAAAATTGGCCCAACCGATGTCATTTTGTTCCACTAATATAAATGTTACGGTTCAGCTACAGAACTGGAATGCAAGGAACAAACTAAATGAACAAAAATCAAGGCTCTATTGCCACAGTTCAAGGTGGAGCAAAGCACTCTGAAGACCCGAGCCAAAAACCTTTAAATGGAAAGCCATATAATAAAGAACATTCAGCCCAAAATAGTTTTCAGTTAACCAAACTTTGTGTTAAATTCCACTCCTACGTTGATTCATTAAAGCTTTAGTCCTTAGTTTACGAATCAGATCTCATCTAAAAACTTTCTTTTTAGTTTCCAGCATCTATTTATCTCCAGACCAGTCTGTTCCACACAGGGTTAGTAAACTCAATTTAGTACTGTGAGCTAATTTAAGTGATGCTCGCTACTAATCACCCTGACAAGAGTGTTTGTCTCTGACACGAGAACTACCGTAAAGAAACGAAATAAAAAGTTTCTGCCTCTTTGAGGAAAATAAGGAAAATGGCAGGAGCTTCTCTTCAATGTAATAAAAATGCATGCTCATATCATATATCTGCATTTGGTTAATCACATTAACTCAATATATGACTTTATCACCACAGTATTCAGTTTTCCACTTTTACAGAAAAAAATCAAAGTTTCAGTTTCTTTGTTTTCTCAGCTAAAAAAAAACACTTCTTTCAAACTCAAAACATCATAAAACTCATCAAAACCTCCTCGTTACTGTTCCCCGTTTTTCTCTGAGTGAGAAAAACTTTGTATTTCCCAAGAAAACATGAAAGTAGTCCTGATGCTTCTCTGGTGTTTTTCCCCAAAAGGGTGTGTGGGGGGGGGGGAGGACACATTAAAGGACCATCCCCACAAATCTTTTCTCTGCCCTGAACTCGTAGTTAAAAGTTTTGAATATCTTTTATGAACCATTTATAACATGAATTTTCTCTGTTATAACTTCCTATTTAATGCTATTTATTGTTCCATTTTTCTGTTGTATTATTGCGATACAGGTGGGACCGTGAAGGTGAAAACCGTGGGAGGCAGATAATCACAAAGAAGAAACGGCAAAGACAAGAAGTAAAAACTAATGCACACATTCTCATATCCTTTATAATCATTTCATAATAGAATCTAAGCCACTGACTGCACCTCCATCTTAACCAGCACCATTCTGGAAGCAATACTTTGTCTCCCCCGCACACTGCCTGCGCTCCGTCCGCTCAACACGAGAAACACACAATGAGCCCATAAAAACAACAACAACGACAACAAAAAAAAACATAATTGATGTAAATTTTGGCAATTTTCCTGGAACTGTGTTTGCTGCAGTTTTACCGTGGACCTTAAAACATCAGCTTGTTTGACCTGACCTTCCAAAACTGTGGGACGTGCCACCGTGTAACACAGCACACTGAAAACACGGGAGTTACACCAGGACAATCCCCCTTTGACACCGGCTCACATACTGTAGTTCCTGAAAATGAAATTTGTGTTTTGACAGAGAGGATTAGATCCGGCTCTCATTTTCAGAGGTACAAGTGGATGTGCTCATAACGGCGCTTCCCGAAATAGCAGCAGCTCTGGAATCAGTCCAGAGGTACAAGAGGAAACGACAGTGAAGGGGAGACTGGCCAATCGGGTATAGTACACTGATATTACAATACATTCTGCACACAATACTGAAAATGTTTATCAATTAATAATATATTTTATTGTTTGTGTATTATTCCTATATTTGTGTGTGTCTGTGTGTATGCATACAATAACTTCCTCTAATAGACAAATACGCCATCACACTCAGGGACCATCTTTTGCAATGGTCTTGCAGAACATGTGAGCACAATCTTTTAACACCACATTGTCCGGTGGGGGCATGCAATATGTTTAAATTACACGCCAGTACCACAAAAGCCAAAAGCTTCTTCTATACTGTCTCAGACTCCATGGTAATGAGTCCTGCTCCGGGCAGTGAGGACAACATCCATGCCCGCTGCTCTGACCGTGATAGCCACATAAACCTAATCTCAGTGACTGAGAACAAAGGTAATGATTAAAAACATTATTGGATGCTGAAAAATGCTGAAGGTAGGCAGTATGATTATTTTCTTTCATGATAATTTTTTAGGATTAAAAAGTAAAACAGGCCTTGAGATCCAGGAATAATGCAGAAACCTCACAAACCTTCTCAGTTCAGCATGAATCTTCTCGCTCTGCGGAGCAAAACCATGTAAAGAGAATCCCATGTTGTCCAATATTTAAATAAAAAACATTACCACACAAACATGCCCGACTCGCTGCCGTGACTGGCTGATTAGATATTTTTATTAACGAGCAGGTGAGCAGGTGTACCTAACAAAGTAGCCGGTAAGTGTGTGTAGATTACATGTAAATCTCCTCATTTTTCCTGCTTAATAGTAATTTTAAGTCAAGGTTTGGCAAATTCAGATTGTGTCTAATCCACTCACCGCCCACGCTTCTTAGACTTCTGGCAGTGACTTTTTCCCCTTTCAGAATTGTTCCAAACATTGCTGCCAAGATTCCGTATTGTCACCAGCAAGTCAGGTAAGCAAGAGAGAGGTTTTCCCATCCCAGAAACTCCGATAAGATCAGAGAATGCTTCGTTTGTAAAGAGGCTTTGGGGTGCAAAGGTGTCAGCCTTGGTGGATTAATTTTAAAGCTGAGGCAATTTGCACTTGTAATTGGTAATGAAGGAGCCATTTGCTTGCACTTTTCAGGGCTTGTTTGCACCACAACCTGATTTACATAATTTTATTAGGGAAATAAGCAAAGACGCTGTGACTGAGTTGCCAACACATGCTCGACTTGTCCCCGTGAATCTCTAGTTAGAGCAATGAAAGGAACCGATACTGACCTTAGTATAGGGTTGACACTTGGGTCAACAGTAGGTATGCATGTGTTGATGTATACCTAGAGGTATGTCCATGTTGGACACCCAATAGTCTCACTGTGATCATGCAGAAAGACAGATAGATATAAAGACCAGCCTCCCTGTAGCAGTTCTGTCATTGAGAAGTAGTCAAGTGTCTGTCTGGTTTGCAGTAACCTGCCAATGATCACAGCATCCCTGGGGAAATACAGCAGCACAGCAGGTGACAGTCATTTAAGATATTGGCTTGGCTCAGAATCCCTACATCAAAGATGAAGAAACAGGACTAATCTCTATTCAGGTCTGGCTTGTGGCATTCTCTGAGCAGTTATACAAGGACCACGTGGGCCCTGCATATTCCCTTAATCTGTTTTACAAGCCAAAATTATAGTTAAAGACATTCAAAGCAACAGTGTGCTGTATGGCATTTTGCCTATAATGCAAAAATATTGTGGAGTTTCATAAAATATAAAGAATATGCGGGAACAGTACTATAATAGAGTGCTTATGTTGCAGGGAGCCCCAGCAATTTGTGACAAGGTCCTGTGGTAAGCCACAGAAAACAAAGCAACAAATCACATCATGACTAAAAATAGACTGCATCAGGGATTTTTGTGCGCTATACTAGTTGGGGGAATTAGTGCTGCTCTGGACTGGGTTACAGAATTGGTAGGAGCAACATGAACACTAAAAGCTACATGGGGATGTGTGGTGTTTGAAAATTGATTACAACAAACAGTTCAGACGAGGTGAAATATTACACAATAATATTAACAGTTGTATATTGTAGCATGAACATGTTTAGGTTGAGTTTCAGAGAGGAGAGGGTGGATTACAGTGGAGATGACCTAAAGCAAGGAGACTGGGGCTGGATCCATGGACTGTATACAAAAGATGGCCACAGTGAGGTCACCTGTTGGTCTGTCACCTCCTGTACAGTTGTTATGAATGTGCAGAGGAGATGAAAAAGACCCAGACTGTTTGTACTAGTCTGTGAAGATGCTTCTTGATGTTGTTAAGTTGGGCATTTTAATGTGGGAGGCTTCAGAGCCAGCCTCAAGTGGCCACTGGAGGAACTGCAGTTTGTGGCACATCTCCATTGGCTTCATTTTTCTGGATCAGTGCTGCTGCAGAAAGCACTCTGTGGCTTTGAAGCAGGTGCACCACTTTGCCAGATCAAAGATCACAACAAGCAGAGACTAAATGTGTCAAATATCTGGTCATTTTTTGGTTGCCTGGGGCAGAGTTATAGCCCTATCTAGTCCCAAACTACCACCACATATATAACTTATTCATGTCATATCATCTACAATTAAAACCTGATTTTTTAAAATACATTTAGTGTAAAGTGCATTCATACTGTGGGCAGCTTTTGATTGATTTGAACACAAAGTTCTGAGAGGGCAACGAGGATGCATGCAGTGTCTGACATTATACTGCATCACACTGACATCTACTTACACGATTCCTCTTCAGAGCATCTGTTGACAGGTAAATACACCTGGAAGCACCAATGGAAGGAAAACTGTGACTGCACTTAACTTTCTAACCTTAGTATGGACTAAAATAGCATAAGACATGGAATAGTAATTATGCTTGGAATCACCAGGGGAACGATGACTGAGTAGCTAAAGCCAAAAGTCTAAGACCCTGGACATCTGCTTTGAAAGACAAAAGAAGAAATTAAAACTTTTCTTTTCAGTCCATATGGCCAATTAGAAGAGAAATCCTTAGTGAGTTTGGCCTTAATTATTTCTCTACCTCTCACAATGAATGGAATCATTTTACCGTAAAGGACTTTTAATCAAGGAAAAAAAATGTCATATTACAACTACTCATGGATATTGTGTAGAAAAGTTTTCAAGTGCAGATGTGCTTAAGTGCACATTGCTATAGGCAGGCTTGAGGTGAAACAACACAAAACACATATCCACTTATTGTGAAATCATCTGTGGGAATGTATTATGAATGTATAAATTCACTGTCAAATGCATCCCCTTTGGGTGGTTTACAAAGCAGCCTCTTGATGTGAATAAATGATTCTGGTTATTCTGGTTGATTGAAATCTGTAGAAGAGAAAGGCCTGCAGCGAGCATGCATTTAGTTATTCCTCTATATAACAAGCCAGTGACTTGCTGTAACTCCTCGGGGACTGTACCATATCAAACACTTCCAGAAAGTACACACAGGTATGCCTACTCAGAGGTTTATGAAGCCATGAGCCTGATATTCCTAGATTACAAGCATTCTTTCTTATCTACCCCAGCTCTTCTGAATTTCATTTTGCTGTGGTCTTTATTAGCGTATCCGCACTTATTTAGTGTGAAATGCAGAAGTGCCCAGAGAGCCGAGTTTTATGTTACCAACTCTGCAAACTGAAAGTCTCAAAGGTTTGCCAATTGTTTTGAAGAATCAGATTTAGAAGTAAAATGACTTTTAAACTTATTACTTTCCAAAGCCTTTCTGAGGGAAATCTCAACAAGAACTACCTTCATTCATATATATATATATTCATATATATATATATATATATATATATATATATATATATATATAAAACCCTTTCTTTAATTAAATGTCATTTTCGTTTTACTGTTTGCCTCTGTCTATAGCCTTTCAGTGTCTTCATGAGATTTCTACCGTTGTCTGTTCCATCCTTTTACCAGTCCTGCTAGTGTCCTTGAATGAGAGCTGCTTGTATGAATGAGGCATGCCATTTAGGAGATAAAGAGTGAGAGGAGAGACATTTAACCTCCCGTTCTTCTCGTCTTTTTGCAGTCTAACCTCACGCGCTGTAGGTCTCAACTTGCTCAGTCTGAAATGTAATGCTCTGTGCATAGCAATGGCCTCGTCTTCAGATGCTTTTGGCCCATGCAATCCCTCTCAGTCATTCTTCATTACACAAGAGATGGAGAGGCTCATCCTATCCCATATTGCTCTGACTCCTTTACCAGCACCGGTATTTAGATGGTCTCATCTCTCTCGCTTTCATCATGAAAAGGTGTTTCAGCTTGGAACACGCATCTAAGCTCTTTTTTTATTTTCTTTCTGTAGTAATCAGCTAAAAGAAGAGAGAGGAGGGAAGAGAATTTTATTCTGCCAAAGTGTGTGCTTGTGTGGGGTCAAACCGTGGCAAGATGTTTATTCAAGGGATTTGGTGCTATCCAGTGTTTCCCTTTTTCCTCAACAAATCACAGGAAAAGAACAACACAAACGTGTTCGTCTCTCAGAACTCTCTGTTTTCCTCTCATATTTACAGCTGCAACACAGCGTATGTGTGACTGACTCACATCAAACTACTGTGTCCACGTTCACAGTAATGCACTAGCACGTCACCCACTGTAATTGCATGGTTCATTTATGTGTTTTGGAGTACAGTGGAGGATTATGTCAAATATCATGACAATATTAAAGTCATTAGCTATGCTATCAATGCTGCTTGGTAAAAATAAAAATGGCTTCGCATGTGTCCACACTTCACACTGATTGTCTTCGAAGTGTAGCGCTGAATTTTGTCACCCAGTCCATTTACATAAAGTTGGAAGTCTAGGCCACGTCCAGCGTGATGTAACTCCTCTGAAAACTTGAGAAAAACTCGTTGTTCAGCACCAGCACGCTTCCCTTCTTGTCTCAAATCTTTTCTGAAATAAAATTTGCTGGAGATACAAAAAAAAATATGAAAGTGATTCAAAATGTTGGTTTTGATTTGAAGTCAAGGAGCAGACGGTCCACACAGCTCGGTGTAGGATAGGGAGAGGACCCGTCAGTCATCTTTCGTCACTTTCTACTGACTTGCCCACCAAGTATCGCATATAAACAATAGACACGGCAACCACAGGTTCTCCTCTGCTTTCTGGGCTCTGCATTTTGAAGGTTCGGTGTTAGCATTTTCTCATGTTAGCAGTTTCTATGTCTAGACCAAAGGGGGAAGTGCTAAGTTATAAGCTAGCAAGCTCACTTAGCAAACTGCACCCATGAACATCCTGACACACCTGTCTCCTAATTAGTGCTAAGTAACAGATAGATGAAATACTAGCATTACACCAAAACTGAAGCACATACTTCCAAACTTTCTGGGTGGGCTGTAACCACACAGCAATATTATTTGTTAAATAATTCTATTAAAAATGTTCCAAAAACATTGTCACACTTCAGGTCAGTGACTGGTATATCTTACAGTGGCCATCAAAGCAACTACACCCATAACTTTAAGCTGTAGATTATACTCAGTCATGGACAGCTGGAGACCTGATGGCTGAGTAGTTTTTCCTGCTGTACCTCTTTGAGGTCTCCTGCCTGGGGCACATGCATAGTTGGTGCACTGCAATGTAAATTCTCCACAGATGAGTCCATGCTGTCACAAAAAAGCAGGCATGCAAACGTTCACACAGACCCTTGCGCTCACTGTCTGATGCTGAAATTTGAACCCTAGCAGACTCGTGTGACACGGACGGTTTAATTCCGGCTTAAGTCTTAACAAAATCAGCAGTTAAAAAATAGATAAATAAAAAAAAAAACCTGTGTGTTATTATGAAAGGGAAAAAGACCCAAACCATTTTTTACCAGGCTGTAAGCACATATTTTTATGTTGTAAAGTTTGTTATTTTAACATGGAAGTCTGTGGAGATTGATTTGGCAGATCTTTGTGCCCCATGCCCTTCATGACACAATCCCCAAGGGATTTCTGGGAGGAGACACAAATCCTTTGGGGGTTGTGTCAGGAAGGGCATCGAGCATAGAAATGTGCCAAATCAAACATGCAGAGCTACCTGCTGTGAGACCCGTTGTGAATGAGGGAGAGGTCAGAAGTAGCTTTAGTCTTCGGAGACTGATGCACTTTTGGAGCCAGCCCCCAGTGGCCATTTGAGGAATTGCATTTTTGTTTTGTTTTTTCCATTTCCACGTTGGCTTCCATTTGTCAGTCCAGGAGGTTTTTCTCCTCCCATCTAAATGTGCCTCCGAAACCTTCAAAGGAGGAGCAGGTCTTCTCTGAGCTCTCTAACATCAGCATACTTATTAACTTACAAAGGCAATCTTAACAAAATAAACTCTGCAGGCACCATATGGGATGCTCACTATCTTAGTTTAGTGTGTTAGCATGTTAACTTTAGCTACTAAGCAATGGAGAGAAAGTACTGCTGAAGTTCATGTCTAAATATGTGGTCATACAATAGTGAAGTTAATGGGATTATACAGTGACAGTCAAAAATAGATGAACTAAATTTCATACCAGCGCATTTGATACCTGATGGGATACGTTAGTATAACTGACAAACCTGCATCCTACTTCCAGAAGAGCCGGGATGTTGCGTAAAGTATAAATTAAAACAGAATTGGAGGATTTGCAAATCATCCATCTTGCCTCATTTTCCATGAAAAAGGGTTGTAAAACATTAATTTTACTGAGCAGATGGTGTTTCCTTTGAAAGTCACTGTTTTTGTACAAAAATGTTTTAAAGCGCTTTGATACGTTTGCTGAGCAGGAGTGAAAAATGCTGCAGACAATCCATGACCACCCATGCTGATATGAAAACGCACATATTTTAATACTGTTTCAAACACCGGCGTGTTGTGTTGCACTTTAGTTTCTATGAATATGACAACTCTCTATGCAGAACATAGTTTATGCAACTTTAAATAGAAAAGCACCATTGAATGAAGTGATTCCATGTGAAAAGCAGAAGTGGGTGTTATGCTTTGATTTGAGACAGCTGTCTGAGGACGTTTTCTGAGATTGTTTTACTTCTGTTTTTCAGACCCAAATTGTCACCTGAGGTGGAATTAGATGAATTCAAGTGTAATTGGTGATTCAATTTTCAGCATAATCTTCTCACAAGCCTTTGAACAAACTGTGAAAATAAAACGCTGGTGACAACCCCTCATACATTTATGCAATAGATCAAATATTAGGGTATTACAACAAGTTGACACATGTGCCGCAGCCTCCCTGAAGTCACAACACAATATTCATCTCTTACAGCTATAAATGGATCTGCAAAGTGTCTGTTATTGTTTGATAAGTCCCACCATGAAGAGATTTAGGTGTGCTGTCTGACACTGATGTTGGATTAGGGCTGAACTTGTGCTGGAGTGACTAAATTGCTCATCACTTTTTAGCCTGAAACAGTTGAAAAGATGAAAAAAAAAAACCCCAAACAAACAAGAAAAACCAACTTCACGCTCCAAAGCGTTTCCCTCAAAATTAACCGCACCTTTTCACATGACCGTCCTCCCTCCGTATGCATTTTCAAAGTGTGACAGCTGGATTGCAGTTGTTTTAGCGTGCTCAGTTGGACGACTGCTATTTGGAACAGCTTTTTTTTTTTTTTTTTTTGTTATTCTGGTGCTGGCAGTCAGTGCTGCCTGGTTTGATAAATAACCCTTAAGCGCTTTCCACCCACTACCCCAATCCAAGAATATGTACATTTCTGCAGCCCCTTGCTTGCATTTGATAAGACAGCAAGTGGTGAATATTCCTCCCAGTGACGAAGACCATCAGCTCTCTGCTGCTGGTTTTGGGATCAGATACAAAGAGGCCAGTGGGAATTCAGTGGCGGATGGTTTTAAACAAGAACTGGGTGGTAAGCTTTGATTGACAGCCCCTCAGTGCCACCCTCCCCTATACCTTCTAGTTCTCAGTGATGGCTTAATGGTGTCAACAGGAGAGATAGGGTCCTGACTCTTTTATCTGGAAAAAATCTTAGACCCATCACCTTCTCTGTTTGCAGTAATTGCAGGAGCAGTGTGGACTCTGTGGGGTGAAAAAGGCAAAGTAAAAGCTAAATCAAAAGGCTCAGCTTCAATCCACTTGACCGAGTGGGTCAACGGAAATAAATGACTTTCCTTTGACCGCCTGTACATCCATCTCTTCGGTGTCACCACTGTCAAGGACACTGGGGCCAGTCTCTGCTGCACTCCTGCTCTGATAAAATGAAAACAGACTGGATGTTAAGAAAAATGCAGTTGGTCTTTTGTGTCTGTCGGCTCTCTTATCAATGAGAAACTCTCTATGGCAGCCCGCACCCTCATCACCTCCAGCAATGCATGAGAGAATGTGCCAGATGTGTGTGAACACACACACACACACACACACACAGAGCGGGATTCCTCTACATTTAGGATCTGTATCGACACATCTGGTACGTTCAAGTTTGAGGATCCTTTAGTGTGCACATGTGTGTCCACAGACAGTGTGGATCCACTCCTCTCCCCACCTGAGAAATAGAGGGAAGGAGGTGGTATTGGCACAGGCAGACGTGGCAAGTGGCAAAGCAGATGGCTCTCTGCTTACAATCGTTTCCTACCCCACAATGCTTCAGGAGCGCAGCGCACGGAGCACATACTACACTCTGTCTCCCCGTGGGAAGAAAGTAGCTACAGGGTGCTCATTTTTAAGGAACAAACAAGCCCAAGCACTGCGCAGAAGCCCTAATTGTTTACCAGATACCCAGCTCCACTTGTATTTTTTTGAAGCATTAAAAAGTGCATATCAGAAAAAAGCAACATTTGCATGTAGTGTTGATGCAGCAGATGATACCTTTCCTTCGTGTTAAGCCACCTACCTCGTTAGCCACCTTGCAGCCGGTGCCAATGAACTGGACGACAAATCCAATTGGAGCTTTTCATGATGTTCCCCTTCTTCCTGGCTCCCACAGTACTCTGTTCTTTTTCATTGGCTGCCCAGGCACCAGATGGAGCCCGTCGTCTCTGCTCCACCCCGGGGCTCTTTCTCTCCTTTTGCGTAGGTAGAGCGAGACCTGTTTACACTGCTGCAGCCAACACACACTCAGGGATACTTTACCTTTTTCTTTTCATATCTTTAAAATGCCCTCGTGGTCATATAGTGATCTGTTCTAATTGTTCTGAAATCATGGGAATGTTATTATAGCTGCTTACTTTAATAAAGACTCAATATATATATTTTTTTATTATTACCACAGCAATTTTCTGACACTCGTCTCGAATGTGACAGATACCTCCCCTTTTTGTTGTAGGCATCATAATGCCTCAGGAACTTCCATCTAAGGTTACCTCAAGCCCGATGGCAGAAAGGCTGCAAAACAGAAAAATGTTCATTAAATTTGACAGAAAGCTGCACATTTGCTTTGTGCTTCATACAGCAACAACACCACAAATAACAGATGGTGGTCATCTGGTTTGGAAATGTGAAATCATCTGCTGCCCTACTTCTCCTGGATGCTACAGAATATCAGAGACTCACATTCCCCGATACACACCCGCGTTTTCTTGCATTTAATATCAAGCAAAAATATCGATATTGTATAAAATGTATAGAAACTACCTGGATATTAGATATGAGCAAGCAGAGGACGGTACAGTGCAGAGACTGAAGTATAAAAAGAACCCTGCACAGTGCAATCTGGATCTTTTCAGATGCTCATCTGGCAGTCTGACACTCCCTTTCACTGTCTGTAGATGGCAGAGAAGAACATATATCTGACTTTTGGCCATTTCCACACAGCTGATAACTGAACAGAGCTGATTCAATCTCATTCAAAATGGTGGAAATTATAATAAAATGACAAAGTTTTTTCAATCTAAGCTGGCACTATCTGAAAAAAGATAAACCCCATGAGGATTTTCCGCCCTTACTTAAGGCAGCCATCATTCAGTGTAATAGGTAAAAGCCAAAGTACTGCTGAGGACAGCAACCTGCCATCCATCACCATTTTACCAACACTTGTATGATTACACAAGCTGTCATTGACTAACATAAATCAAGAACTAAACCCTCGAGGTTATAGAATAAATCAGCAAACATTAGCAAGGCCTCTCCATTTTTCAGATAATGAAGACAGGTTTATAATCATCTCACATTCAACCCAATATAAAACCCCATGGTAAATAAACCATCGTTTTTCATGCGCTCACTAACTTACCTCACGATGCGCCTGAGCTCTAAATAATCGTTCCATGTGTGCACATCGATATATTTCACCACAGACAGGTCAAAAGGCATTATCCATGCCTTCTGCTGCAGCCAAGAAGAGGAGCTGCTGCAGGTGTTTGTCTGTGTGAGTGGGTGTGCACGGCGCCTCTGTGTAGGTGCAAGCCTACATGTGTCTGTGTGTGAAATATAACAGCTTTGACTGGCACAGCTCCGCAGCGATGTAATTGGCTTTTGGAGAGAGGTAAACAGGACTGCAGCCACGTGGAGGGCAGCTGAAGATTGACCTTCAGAAAAGCGAACTAAAAGAACGGACCGGTGGCTGCCTTGGGCACGGTGTTGCTCTAGCCATCATCTGACAGCAGCTTCGACACGGTTCCCGTTATTTATACCTTTTTTTTTCTTTTCTATCGGTGGGAAGGCATAGAGGGGTTATGATAATCAGATCCAGGCTTCAATATCCTCATTACTCATACAGAGCACCTTGTAAGGAGGACACCTTCCTCAAGGATGACTGGGTTCCTCATGTGATCGGGGTCATCCATGTTTCTCCCTCTGATAAGGCTGGGCAGTGGCAGTGTCTCTTGACTGTGGCGGTGCACTCTGGTGCTGGAAGTGTGATTACTACACATCTGCAGAGGTGAAAGCAAGACACCCACTGAGAGCTTCTAAAAGGTGTTGAAGGGAGGGTGACGGTGTTGTATGAGCTTTCAGCCCGGGGATTTTTGCCTTCCTAACCACGGGGAGAGACCTCACTCTCTGTGGCTGCTGGCACACGGATGATGACAGGCTATTTGTTGAACTAATTACTCAGTGCATATTATAACATGGCTTTATGTGCATTTGTGTTATAAATAAAAATGCTTGGCTTTGCAAACTCCGGAATATTTAAACACATATGGAGTTGGATTATGCCGTTTCCCCCCCACTCTTGTTCTTTCTCACACACATATACACACAGTCCTCACTCCATTGCCATCTGCTTGTATATACAGTATTAATGGGAGCCAATAATGGCCCTATGCTTGGTTTACAGTGGCAGTTTATGATGGATGGTAGAGAGCTTAATTGGGAATAACGAGCCTGTTATTGGGACATCATTCGCTTACCAGGTGGATGAAACGGGCACACGCTCTAATGCGGTGGTTCTCATAGGAAAGATGAAAGCACAGGATAAAACGGTGTTACTGAAAAGATGATCCTATCACAGCTGTAAATGTTGCCATCTACATTACCCCTTTTCTTTCCTATCTTAGACAAGTTTTGATAAATACAGAGAGCAGTGGAGCACGCTTGATTAGCTTCAGCTAAGATGGCCGGTCCTGTACACCGATGACTTTGTTCCACTCAATCTTAATTAGCAAGTGGAGAGGCTTCCGCAGGTTTGATGAGGTCAAAGTCATTCATTTTCCAGCTCAGCGGGGAAGCATACTCACGTCTCCCTTTTGTATCGACACTTTGGGATAATCATATCGGTGACCTCTCTCTTGCTGAACTACACCTCTGCCTCTCACCGAGCAACACGGCGGCTGGTCTCGCTCGAGCTACGAGGGAATCAACGCCCTCCTCTACTTCTGCTGAAGAGAGACGGAGATAATCAATCCACTTCAAGGTTTCTACTGAAAGAAAAGGGGGAGTTAGAGTGTGTGTGTGGGGGGGGGGGTTGCCTAATACTGCTGCTGACAGATAAAGGTGTTGGTTACAGCAACAATTAACCTGCATCTGTTTATGTTACAAACACATCAGCCATGACATACTGATTTCTAGGGTAAAAAATGGCAGGCAGGGCTTTGAGAGCACTGAGCCTTTATGTTATATGGTAATTAATGTTTCCCTGTGTTCAGAAACACAAGGAAAGGGATTCACTAAAAAGAACATGGGCCTTAATAGTAGTAGACCATATACACTACGCACATATTTGTGTAGCCTGCAATTTCCCACAGCACAGTGTTGTCTCAAAAAATCATACTTGCAACATTTGACTGTGACTATGCTGCAAGCTACTGGGGCTGTGCCATATTATACTGCTCATATTAATACTGGTATAGATTTTTAAGCATCATCTCACAATGTCAATGATATAGTGATGCAATAACTTTACATTCCCTAGCTCACATAACAACAAAAGCCCAATCATGTCTGAGAGTGAGAGCAGCATCTCAGCCTCCGACTACAGTTTAGTACCTACAAAGGGAGCTATTTCCAGCACAATACTTTGCAAAATATGCAAGAAAACTGTTTCTGCTAAAGGTGGCAACAGCAAATGTGTTGGCTATGACGGCACACAAGGAGAAATACAAGCAGCTAGTGACGAGAGACCCGAAAGCAAACACATGACCTGCTGGTGACTCACTAGTTGGACCCTTAACAGGAAGAGCAAATGCTGCATGGAAATGACTGATGCTGTGAAGGAGAGCTTTAGTCAACTGGTCAAAAAGCTCAACCCAAAATACAGCATCCCAGGTCGAAAATGCTTTTCAATTTCAATTTTATTATGTGACAACATTATTTCACCCTGCAACCCATGAAGGGTTACACACACACACACACACACAGCAGATTAAGATCTGGAAAGTGTTGAACTTGGATTGGGTAGCTGTACACTGGAGCTGGTGTTTGATTTGACTGATGTTTGTTCAACTTTGATGTCAAACTATGTTTTCCTTGAACCACAGCGAGTGCTCAGATGCGCTCTTATTTCAGCCTGTGCCTTGCTTTTATTTAGGCTCTTTTCTGGCTTCCTCCTTGGACATTAGTGTTTCAGTTTCTTCTTCTACTGGTTTTTGGACTTCTTACTTCTTACTTCACTTCACCTTGAAGTAAACATGTTTCCTTGTTAAGAAAAATGGGGAGGTGGCAGTATGTGATTGCAGGTACAGTAGCAAGCGTGAGCCTTTTGATTTAAAGTGATTCTTAATACATGCATGGTGTTAAGAACAAAACTGAGCATGTTTAATAAACCAGATGGAAATTTTGTGTGTGCATTTATTTTTGATGCAGGGTAAAAACACTCATATGGACATAATAGAGAATGAGATCCAGTGACAGCAGGATTGTCTCATGCACACAGCTCTCGCTTTAAGCACAGAAGCCCCCCCCACACAAGGGATGGCTGATCAAAAGAAGGTGGGCTTAAAGGAACGGCACCCAAAATAGCTTGTTTCAGACTGATGATGAACTAAGGGGCTACATTAAGTATGAAATAAATAATTATTATTTTTGAACAGTTATTCATGCACACCTGCTAGAGTTTGAGAATAAAAATATGACATTGAACGTGAGCAAAATAGACCCCCTTTATGTTTACCCCCCCCCAAAAAAACAAAAAAAAACCCAAAAAAACATGGCAGATAAAGGATAAAGGCAGTGTTGAATTGAATTAATTTAACCAGTAACTTAAGTGCTACCACATCTTTCCTCCTAATGCAGATTTCTTGCTCTGTCAACTTGGAAACAGTAGAGTTGCATCCATGGAAATGAATGAATCTGCATAACTGTGTGGCAAGATAACATTTCAAAGGTATTTGGTATTTTACTTGAGATTGGGTAGCAGGCAATGAACACGGTCCAGCAGCTAAATTCTAGATACATTGCACAAACTTCCATGAAACTCTGCTGAGAGGTCATTTAGAACACTTTCAGCTTAAATTGTGCAGTATGCATTTATTTTCCTTTACCTTAGAAATAATCTAACCTGGAGAGTTCCTTTTAGCTTTAACCGATGTTTTACTGAGCCTCTTTTCTCCCCCTTACTTTTTAACAATGTTTCAACAATCAAATCTATACTAAAGTACACTACAGCTTTCTTTTATGATGATCTGTGCAGTTATGATCTTAAAAATCTCTCCTGTGATGATGGCATATGAGAGAAGCCCATCCTTATATGACTCCAATATGTAGTTTAGTCAGATGAGATGGGTAGGCTTTCAACCGCTAATGCCACCATCCCAGTTTCTCTCCCCATCAAAGCTACCCCCCCCCACCACCTCTCAGTGACAGGCACAGACCTGTTTTTGTCCTTTAAGAAATGATACTGATATGTACAGGCAACACTCAGGAGCTTGCTCCTGATACTTCTTGTCCATTTTGGTGCAGGAATAATCTAGTCTCTTAAAAAGCACTTCAAGCAACCTGTTGCCCAGGCTGTGTAGGTTGGAGAATCTTGCTGGAGCTTGCCACAATAAAGGCATAAAAAGAAGTGCATACTTCTCGTATGTTATAAACAACTGCAGGGTGTTTCGAGATAGCATTGTCTAAGAAAATAAATCTTGGCTCCAAGATATTGCATTGCTTGATAGTCATAGTCTCTCTTACTGTTCCTCTTTTTCTACTCTGTTGCTATTTGTGCCTTTGTGACTTTGTTCAGGGATCTGTATTGGATCCAGCTAATAGGTGAATGGGACAAATTTTATAGGGTTTGTTAATGTTTCTGCATTTCACCCCCTTTTTGTTGGCTACCAGACAAACCTGGCGGTGTACCAGAGGCAGATCCCTTTCCACTTCCACTTTGTGTGTGCACTTTAACCTCAGTGGCTCATGTGTGGCTGTGTTGTGGGAGGGTCACGGCAGAAGTGTAAGTGAATAGGTGTGTTCTTGATTGTCAAGGATTGCATGCATTTTTCTTATGCTGTTAAATTAACACTGATTCCAGATTGAAAAGCTGTGTCTGTATTATTATTATTATTATTATTATATTGACAGACTACCTAAAATTAAAGCTTGGCTTGCAAACTCATATGGTCATATGATGTAGATGAAAAAAATGTATGGGTATGTAATGGGCTATATGGTGAACTTTTAAATGTCAGTGATTCCAAATCAGACTGATTGATACATTCAAATAAAAAGACTTACTGAACACATACACAAAAAGAAAAAAAAGCAGAAGGATATGTTTTTGAATGTGAGTATTTACAATAATGACCCATTTGATTTGTCTCTCTTTTACTTGACAGTCAAAGCAACATGCTGTCTTGAAGAGCGCAATTTGCGGGAAGTGGTTTCTTGAACCACACAAATGCTCATTGTACACACTATCAGAACCTCACAGTGGCTCTTTCTCTCTCTCAGACACACACACACACACACACACACACACACACACACACACACACACACACACCACTGCAGTCCTATATCTCTATCTTGCATTACCAAAAGACTTCTGGACACTCCTGGGCAGACGTCTCCCCTAGAGGCTACTCTGTGCATAGGGACGACTTGATGGAGTGGTGCAGGATGGTGGTAAGACAGGCCGCACGGCCAGGGGGACTTGGACTGTGACATATTACCTTTGGAGAGCAGCAGCAGGCCCACTCACAAGAAACCTATTCAGCAGAAGCATCTGCAGCCAATACATACACAGCTGAGCTGTATGTAAAAGCTACCACTGTACAATTTCTGGCAGGATGCATAAGCATAAACAAGCACTCCTCCAGAATATTCACAACCTCAAACCACTGTGTGCACAAAGAGTGATAGGAAATTGTGCGCAATCATACCACCAAGCGCTGTCTTAAAGTTACAATATGTGATATTTCTGATTTTTAATAGCGCAGGACCACAACCCAAACTGTGAATGGAAGCACATTTATTGACTGGGCTAATTCCCTGAAGCAATGAGGTAGCCCAGAGGCTACGGTTTGGCTTCTCACTGAGGCATCGACGGCAGCTCCCGGGCCTGAGAGATGGCCCTGACAAACAGAGAAGGGGAGGCAAGGTGGACCAAGGAAACGGGAACTAATGAGTGTGTGCTGCAATTTTGGTTAAATAAAATGTTTGAAATGTTATAATTTTATTGGCTTGTGCACTTATATTATCACAAATGTTTGTCTGCGCAACCTTTTAGGTTAGCTTGGCTGGCTGACGGTACCAATTCCACCTTTATGTAGTGGCAGTAAATATATTTTGTTTATATGCTGCCTTCTTAGACCTATGACAAAAGTCAGATCTCCCGGTTTATCTCTTGGTTGGAACCTGTAACTTCCTGGAGTGCGTACTCCTGCAGGCATTCACAGATTTGGCTGCACTGAACTTATAATCTGCCACGTCAACAACAGTATGGCTCTGTTCATCAAGCGATACATTGAAGGAGGAGAAGGAGGAGGAGGAGAAGGGGATTAGCTTTTATGTACCTAACATTACTTCAACATTAGTATGCTCCTATAAGGGTCAGTACTTTTTCATAGATCACTGGAAGGTGAAGATTGTGTAGGAACCAGTCATTTCATTGTTTTGGCACAAAAAGTAAATTGATGATGATTAATTTTGTGATCCAAACTTAAGTATAAATAAGTGTGCATAAACTACAGAATGAGCTCCTGAAAGTTAACACCTCTCTTAGCAGCTGTGGCTGTCATGTTAATGCAGTGACATAACGTACTTGACCGTTACCTCCACACAAAGATTTTTGGTCAGATTTATTGATAATGGCTTGAAATAGTCACGCCAACTGTCATAACTGAAGATGATTCATAAAGTCTCCCAACACAAAGATGCTTTGCATCTTCAAAGCATTGTAAAGTTTTTAAAAATAAAACTAAATCAGCAATGTAGTTATCATTTTTGACACAATACAGGTTAATAATATGTTAATCTAACAATATAAAACACTGAAGATGCTGATTCATAGTTGCTGTCCTATTGGACACAGTGGGGAGAGTCCCTGAGGTCACCACTGTATTTCTAACCCTCAAACAAGAGAGCTTTCAGCAGCCGTGAGTGAGACTCAGTACAGCATCACAGTCGTCACACAGTGAGCAGGTACAG